>JAQFZH010003143.1:0-14507 GCA_034695485.1 Entomobrya nivalis | reverse complement strand
TAGTCATGTACTTCAAGAAACTAGTAAGCATAGACTGTCCCGGTCTTTTTATTTAATTTCAATCAACTTTTTTCCCGTATTTCTGCACTAAAATAGCATATTTTTGCATATTAAAATTCAATAAAACGATCGGGGCAGTCAATGCTTATTAGTTTCTTGAAGTGCATGTCTACTTTTACTTTCCTGCAAAAAATTAAAAATATTCTCCAGTAAGTTTTATATTACTTGATTTCAAAGTTTATAAATTCTGACAATTTTGGGAATTTATATCTAAAGAACTACCCAACCAATTTCAAGTATCTATATATCAGAAGATCAAGCTCTTCTTTCTGATGTCATTTAAAAAAATTAATTGGAATATTGTGCACTTTAATATAATTAAAACCAATCCGTTAAAGCAAATAATTTTTTACATGTCTATGTAGACACGTAGAGGCTATTTTTCACGTGTCTACATATATAGACACGTGGGACTGGACTGTAGTCAAAAGAGGATACTGTATCGTTTGATAAATAAAATTTCTCTATATCATGTTCTTTATATATATGTAAAATCCTACATGATTAAACTACATAAAAATAAGTCAAGGGGAAATTCTTTTTTCATTTTTTTAAAGAAGTTGGAATTTAGGTACTTCTGTGTATTAAAGAGCGATACTTGCTAGATATTACTAACATTACTACTTGTTTTGAATGCTTTATCTAGCTAAAATGTCTGCATAAAAAGTTTCAATTCTTTTCTGAAAGTTGACCGTAATAGATGAGAAAACTGTTTCGTATAGTTATATGCTGTGTTTATTTAACTTCAATTCATTTCACATATTCAGTAACAAGCCCATTGCTGAGGAAACAATTTGCTATTCCAAATCTTGTGGATTATATATTACACCGAACAGAAGAACCAACCAGCGTTTTTAGACAAACCAGCTAATAATGAGCCAACTTACTCAAAAGTCTGTGTATGTTGGCACCCATTCAATGGGACACAAGTAAGTTAGTATAAAATGAAACAATATTTAAAATGCACTGGCCTAATATTTTACTAACGATCTCTCAATCTACCTCTAAATCTTTTTTTCAGAAATGAACATCGCCATGGTGCCCTTCAAGTGTGTTTACCAACGAAGAACGACTACGTTCAACTCAAAAACGTACAAAGAACAACTGCTAAAAACGAACATCCTGTACCATTCAACAAATCGTCAAAAAGTGATAACGGAATAATGTCGCACTGTCCAGTGCAGTAATTTTTTTAATGTTTAGTATTTTAAACATTCAATAAATTTTTTATAATGCCTGATTTTGGGGGTTTAAAAAAAGGATCAAACAGACAAAAATCTCAATCGAAAACCGTACAGTTCTTTGGGTATACATATGTATATGCTGTATCGAATAACCCAAGTATGGTAACAATTTATTCCTGACGCAACATGTAGTATTATGAAAGCTTACCATACTAACAACTAGAAATTTATAATAATAGTAGTATTGTATTTTGCATTCCAGAATAAATTTTCAGCATTATACTGACACTATATTTATGGGTAAAGTTATGATGATCAGGTGTTACGTTATCATCATTTCAGCGGATAATTTTTTTGATTTCACACCTATGCACTTACACGGATATATCCGGCTTTAAACAAAAAAGTCCATCAAAATCACCAAACACAATTAAAGCATTTATCTATTTGTTTCTCAAATGTCGGTTTTGTTTTATTTTATATTGCAGCCAGTATCTTAAGTTTGAAACAATCCAGACAAAATATATTTGTTCAATTTTCAGAAAATAAATTGAGGCGTACAAGGTACTCCAACGAAAAGCGACATGGGTTCAGATATTCAAGATGGTCAATTATCTCTGCTTTATGTTAAGACCATTGAATAAGCTTTGCTCTTTTAATATTCATTAAATCTTTAAGTAATTTCATCAAAACTTTGACAGAGAACTATGAAAAACCAGAACCGACTAGGTGTGGGTATAATAAAACCGGTAAACCCGTTGGGAAAGTTTTAGGATTGGTGGCTGGATCTGCCGGCAATTGTAGTGGAAGTTGTAATGTTCAGCAAACTTGTACAATTGTGGCGTCATATTTATATCATCAAAAAATATAACCTTTTTAAAACGCCATAATTCAAAAACTATTGAGTTTTGGACCATGGTCACTTGGCAAGTTTGATCTCAATACTGTAATCTATCGATTGGGACAATAATAGATTTAACTTATTCAAAATGTATGTAAAATTTAGTTGGCTATTACTCCAGTAAAGGTCGACCGATTAATTCCGAAATCAACAGGGTTCCTCTTTGGTACTATATGTATCTGTATACCAAGTTTCAAGTAAATCGGTTGATCCGTTCGGATGATAGAGCGCAAATAGACAGACAGATTTTTTGCTTCCATACCCACTCCTAGAAAGTTTAATCCCAAAAAAGTTTAAAATTAAACGTTTTACAAACGATTAGTCATGCTATTCCAGCATCTTTTGATAAACATTTTTTTTAAATCATATTATTGGACATACTAGAATGTTTTATTCCAGACATCATAAAACCAATTCTTTTCATTCAAATGTCCTCTAACGTCGTTCGGAGAGAAATGGGGAACTAGATACCGGAATGTTTCATTCAGATTGTCCAGTGGTACTGAGAACAAAGTATGGGGAGTAGACAAATGGCATGACTATTAATTTTGTTTTTTTAAATGCGTATTAATAGAATATTTCATATATGTATGTAGCTTATTAATATTTGTCGTCAAATAATCTCAATAAATAATAAAACAACGGCACATTATATAATGTCAAGTGTGCATTCATTTCGAAAAGAACAACTTTTGATCAACTCTGAGAACTTTTCATATTTTACAAATAACAAGTACGATACTCGATACGTATGCTAGATTAACTGCTGAAAGGTTTTTTTTTCGCTGACAAGCAGGTTTCGTTCTTTATGTGAGTACTAGACGTAGTCATGCTGCCTTTAACTCAAACCACACCTACATGAAAATGATGATGAAAGGTCCATGCATACAAATGCTATGCATACCTTTGCTTCCTGTATGCATGAGCTTATCATCATCGGCTTGAACAAAAGGCAGCTTGACTACGACTAGTACTTGTTCGACTGGTTTTTCTGTGAAAAACAAAATATTCAATTAAACAAGTTATTCCTTTGAACACAAGGTTGAAACTGAGTTGGATAAAATCACCAGGTACCATGCTATTCAATATTCAGGAATTCTTATGTAATTCTGGAATGGTTTGCGTCAATGGCTCAACTTGCTTTAAATATTACAAAAAATAGCTAATTTAATAAACATGCAATTCTCACGTTACATAAAATAAACTGATCAGTCGATTTACTCTTGAATAGTCAGCACCCATTAGTCTGAAGCCGTTTTTTCATCAGGTTAAAAGAACAAGTTTACTAACAGAAATAACTTTTACAATGTTTCGAACTAAATTTTCTTTGTTATAAATTATAGATATAAGGAATAATTTTATAACAAAACGAAACATTGAATCGTAGACCTAAGGAAAATTTCTAAAAAATTGTTGTGTTTTGGAAGGTACCTTTAAACCTTTAAGTTATACAAATCCTTATTTTATCTAACCTAAAACATTTCACACCAGTTATAACTGGTTTATAGTTAATTTTCATATCTGTACTGATCCAGACAGTGAGGCAGAAATCACATAATCAAACCCAACAAATCCAAACCAAATTATGCTTTATGAGTATAAGTAAATTTTCATCGTAATTCGTTAAAATATTTTCAGCGCATTGTTATAAAAGGGGTTGACTTCATTAAATCCACCACAGTCACCTCTCAACATTGATCAATACAAAATTATCGTGCTTGTTGAAATCGTATACCAGGGCTCCCAGACGCTGGTAAAATAACATTTATTTTAAACGGCTTACTAATTTAAGCTTTAAATAAATCTCCTGTTACCTTCTCTTTCATTTCAGACAAGCATAACTTAAGATGAGTTATCAACCCTTTGAGATATATTTATTTGAGAAGGCATCCCCACTTTCCTCGACGAGATACGGCTTTGCAGGTTTAGTCAAAGAATTTTTAAGCAAACAAGATGACCCAAAAATTTGTTTGCAAAATGGACTCAGATTTCTGGAATTCAACTGCTCCGCGCTGTACGGTTACACTTCAGAGTGTATTGGAACTGGTGTAAAAGTCATGAAACATATACCCGTTGTTTTTGATTCTGCTCTCATTCTGCCTCTACTCTTGGACACTGGAATAAGCACCGGTATTATTTCCAGCTTGCAGTCACTTCTAAAAAATAATCAAAGTGAATCTGGATTTTGGACTTATTTCTTGCGTAACAAATCCCGAGAATATGATATATTACCTGACGATATTGACGACACTAGTTGTGTTCTCATGAGCCTCTTTTTGAGTAATGCCATGTCTAGGGAGGATTGTATATTAATTTCAGAAAAAATGCGTCAATATTTTTTGTTTGACACAAATGATCTGATTGGTACTTACTTGAAGCCAAAATCTACATCACAAAACGTTTTATGGACGCATTATACAAAAGATGCACGCGTCGACCTTGGAAGCTGTCTGAATTGTTTCTGGTTTTTCGGCTCTTTAGGATTGGACCATATTTTGAAAGGAAAAGAGTTTCAACCAACAATAAACCTTCTTAATATTGCTCTTCAACAAATTGAGAGCGATGAGAAATTTATTACTCACACAATCAGTTACTCAAATCCCAACGTCTTGCTATTTTTCCTTTCAAGATTTGTCGTTGCATCAAAATTTGGAGAAATGCTTTTTAGGGATAAACTAATAGAAATAATAATGAAAAAGCTTGATCCAAATGACAACGATGATGGTGGCTTCAAGAAAGAGACCAAAAATGAAACGGTTATAGAACTTGCTTGCCAAATAATGGTGGCTATTAACATGAATCTTCACAGTGATCAAAAATATGGCAACGCTAAAACGTACATATACCTGAAAATGAAAAAGATGCTAACCTTGCAATTACCGGATGGGTCGTTTCCCCGAGCCCCAATTTACGATTGGTCACCATACAAAGCGGTTACTGCTTCTAAGGCAATTTCTACTGCTTTTGCTACAGCTGCCATTAAAATGGTACTTGATTTATAGTACTACCTTTAGGTTTAGTCGAAAAAAAATTGTAAATAGTTTACTAAACTAAAAAACATTTGTACAGTTAAACCAAAATTTTGTTAAATTTCTGTCAAACAAAAATTATAAATGCAAACTTTTAAATAAAATCTTAATAAATAAAGGTAGTGTCACAAACTTGTTGAATACAACTGAGTTTCAAGATTCATGTACTAATATGACTTTACTTTTTGAGACACATTTTTCATGGTTGAGTACTGCTGACTAAAACTTTTACAAATTAACTTTACGACGTTTCTAGGTAAATCGAAAACAATTAAATCAAAGTGAGTGAATTCGTTCTTCTTATGAAATTATGCCCGTCATAGAAAATACGTTTATATTCATCTCTATTAAATTCTTACTTTCATCGCTCAATCAAGACTTCTTTTCATACGAAACTCAAAAATGAAGTTTTTGCATTCTACTTACAGAAAACTTGATCAGAACAGAAGGATTGATAAGACTTACATTTTCAATGCAAATATAAGATCGACCTACAAACAAGTCATATTAGTTGAAATGTTTCTTGATAAAGTACTTGTAGGTTCGTTTGCCCCTATTATTCGATCGTAAGTCTACATCACGGGGATTTATAAATTCCACATTAATAACATAAAGCATGTTTTAAAAATATGGCTTATTATGGCTATGACTTCATTTTACGAAGGTAGACCCACCTTTTTTTCAATTACACGGTAAGTAAAACCGACTAAAAGTTAAATTGTAAAATCATTCTTAAATTTTAATTTAATTTATTAGCATTGCATCATAAATATTTTACAAATATGCGGAAACTTCAATATCGTGCAAAGCAGGCAATTACATCGAATTATCATTAAGGTTTTGTACCGAATAACTAAATTTAGCGAAACTCTCGGCAAGTCAGACAGAGATGTGAATGAATACGTATATTACCCCATAAATCTACATGGTTATAAGTTTTTTCTGATTGTCCAGAATTTCATTAAAATACTGTGTTCCTTTCACCACACAATTACATTAAAGGATGTTTTTGTAGACAAAGATGCTTGCAGTGTTGGAAAATTAGTAAACACAAAATCGTTTTAAAATTACATTTTTAAAATTTGAAACTGTACTTTTTATTAAACGATTGGATTTTGATTTGATTGATTAATTGGTTTTATCTTCAAAAGCCCTTTATGACACTAGGCCCGCAGAGCAACACATCATCATCAATTACATAGAATTATTTATTTATTACCAATTACAAACTTTTGATTTGTTACAATGGTCATAACGTAAATAACAAGCTTATATTTATATGATTTTCAACTACTTTTTATTAATTAGAAGGATCAATATGGATTTAATGAATTATTCTCTTATTAAAAACTGTATTTAGTATTTTTATATTTATATCGTGCTTTCGAAGATCTTTTACTGAACTGTTCTGATTTTAAACTTAGGAATAAGAGTAGAAAAGACAAAGTTGGTGAAACCCTTTCTAAATCTAATTAAATAATCCCAATGCTCCATCTTTCATAAATTTTATAATGAAGGGAATATACCACAACATTATTTCGTGAATCACTTTCTCTCCTACAAAAAGAGTATCCACTTTTTTCATTATTTTTTCGTATTCTTCGTCACAGTATTTTTGAAATGAATCGTGAATACCGATATCTTCGTATAGTGTTTTAATGAAAACAACTGATTCATCTTCATCCCTTCCGTAATGTTTTAGAAGGTTTTGAATACTATTACTATCTTTACATTTTTCCTTGGCCATGACAAATAACCAGGTGAATTGACCCCTTCTTACATCACTATTGGAGTTTTTGGAGTCAGATGATGGTGTAAAAGTATCATAATAGTCATCAAAAGCTGAAGCAATGATTGCCAAATCATTACAAATGTTTTTTATGTTTTCGTGCATCTCACTATTTTTTTCTACTCGGAAGTCAGTTACTATCATTGCCAAAGCCACTGGTATAAACACAAAGCCCACGAGCTTCTGAGAAGCCAGTTGGTTGTAATTTTCCAGATTAAATGATTCTAAGTCAACGTTACCGTCTCGAAAATTTTTCATATGTAAATATGCGTCTAAAATGTACCCTTTTGTAAACACATTGTCATGATCAAGAAATAATTCAACAAGATTCAAATAGGCCTGGGCTGAATTAGAAAACATCCTTTGTATGGTGAAAAATGTTAATTCACGCATTAGGGCGGCGTCATGTATGATTACCGATTTCGAGTGATTATGAAGCTTAGACCAGCTCATCTTTCCATTTCGCTGATCGCCATCGTCAAAATAGTCATCCTGCGTCAAAATGTAGGCTTCAAACTAAAATTAACAATGACCCAGATGTTGTACAAATGGCTTCAAATAAATATTTTTAAAGTATGCGTTAAGTAAATAATGAATACACCAGCTGATAAATCCATCCAAGTGAAGCAGCCATCTGCATTTCCGCGTCATTTAAGTTAGGTTTGATAATTTTGGATATTTTCCGTACAAGTAACGGCCTTTTAATTAAAAAATATATTTTATTATTTTAACTATTTTATACTATTTTATTTATTTCATAGATTTATTAACCAGTATATTTTAAAGTAAAAAACGACTTACGCAATTGTTTTGTTATAATTGGGGATCATGTAATCAATCATGTGTTTCGTTCTCTCCACTAATTTTGATGGATATCCGGAACCAGCAAAAAAGGCCTCCGCGATTTTGTTGAATTCAAGAAAAAACAATTCTCTTGATGTATCCATTTTGTAACCTTACTGTGGAGAAACTACAAGTTGTAGAACCTGAAGCTTGCGCTGAAAGAGTGATAACGATTCACATAAATTTAGTTTTTATATCTGGCTATGATAGGACCAAAAAAGCTATGATATATTAAGTATCCTCTGTGTTTAGCAAAATTTCCTTAACTGATTATAGAACAACTACTTCGTTAGAGTTCTCTAACAATTACAGCCAGCCACCTACATTTACTTTGAATTATAATCGTTCTCAAGATACAAACCTCATATCCACACCATAACATAAATGATAAGACTTACAGAAAAAAATTAACAAATGATTGACTGATTTATAGGGTTTCTTCATATCTCGTACATTTATCGAACAACTTCGCCTTCATTAATTCTACCTACTATTTTGGTCATACGTTTTTTGTTACGAGATATGTAAAATAATATTAAAAGTTGAGTTAATTCCGAGACTAAATTTTCCCTAGGGAATCAGTTTATATATAACTTGATAGGTTAACTTTCGATTATTAATGTGAACTAGAATTACCCTTTTCCTAATTATTTGTTATATTTAAAATAAATATGCATTCTGCAAAGGAACGTTTTCTGTGATTTGAGTGATATGCAATTAAAACTGACCACCTTCAACAAACATGCATGTAACCGGCTGCGCAAGCACAATTTATAGTGTCGTTATTAAATTATCGGTTGTGGTTGCGTATTTCCTTGGGATAGACAACAACAATGGAAAATCATTAACATTTGACCTGACAAAAACCGGTTTTTACATAAATAGGTACAACGCGCTCTTCTATTGTGAATTATTCCATTTAGTATTTGTTTTAAATATTTGTATTCGTGATGTTTTTTGTGGCAACACGTCTGAAAATATCTTACTCATATTGTAATAATAGCCCTGAAATATTTAAATTATTTCGTAGAACACTCAATGGACACGATAGTACTTCGCAGTTTTTCTAAAAAGATACGTGGATAAATTACTTCAAACTGGCAATTCTGCCTTTTTTGTTCGTTTTTGGCTCGCCGTAAGTGGGGGCTAAGTGTGCAGATGTACTGCGTATCCACACAGGGAGTAAGCTGCTGGTAGTCAATGCTTTTCCGGATATTGATCAAGGTGCATATTAGTGGAAATGTATATTATTTACGCGCAAGTTGTGTATAATTTTCCTTGTGTCCGCCCTATGCGTCCGCTGTTCGTACAGCTTGCGGATAGGCGTATATAGTTTCCTTGTGTGCCACCGATCGACGCCAAGCAAGACTCCTATTGACACCATACATAAACTCTATTGATGAAAGGATGAAGAAGTTGCGCGGGCGACGTAGATAAGATGTTGATCAAAGATGGTCAAAGTCGCCAAGCCTCTCATCGGTTTTACCCGAAGATTTCCATGGTGGACTGGAAAACCTGAGAGGCATAATTGGTATAGGTTGGGAGGGGATCCGATGGAACTTTCCATCGAGATGATCTTCCTGGAGTTGCACACGAAATCGGCTCCTCTGTCCAGGAGTGCGGATTTGGCGCAACGAGAGAAACCATCTTAAGTGTCGACTCGGGGGTGTACCCATAACCGGTCCCTCAACCGCGGGATGCAGGCTGGGTGCTCCGGAGAGAAATAACTCAACACAGGTGGAAACTCAACACCGGATCCCCTCCCAACGTATACCACTTATGTCTCTCAGGTTTTCAGTCCACCTTGGAAATCATCGGGTAAAACCGATGAGAGGCTTGGCGACATTGACCATCTTAGATCAACATGAACCCAATTGACCTCAGATATGACTACACATGACTAAATATTGAACCCAGACAATAGGGGAGCGTGACATGGGGGAGGAGTGTTATCGAAAAGAGAATTTTTGCGTTACGTTGTATACGTAACCACCCATACGTTATCGATCCCAAACATTACGTAGTCTACCCCAGACATTACGTGGTCGATCCAGACATCACATTTTTAAGCTGACGGTTTGGTCTTTAAAAGCAGGTGTTACATTTATACTCCAATTATGTCATAAGTTTTAATTTTATGCAATAAACGAACGAGAACGAGAGCTAAATCACTAATAAATTGATAAACTAATAATAGACTAAATTCATGTTTAAAACCCACTAACTAATGCCACAAATCTCTTTTTACTCTAAGTATTAAGATATGTGGAAGTCTATTTTGACTATTATGATTTAAAAAAAATATTTGAATAAATTATGCAACTAAAATTCGACTAGCCTTCGTTCGACTACTATTATTCGACTAGTAAAATGACTGTTTTGAATTCGAGTTAAAGGTTTTCGACTAGAAAAATTCGACAAGAAGCGAAGGTGCAAGATTCCATTCTGACATTATACATGCCCATTTATTTTAACTTACTTCTGGTGCGTAACTTATGCCTGAGAATTTGGAGTTCTTATATCTTATACAAAAAGAGTTTGTGCTGCCAAAAGGCTACCTCAACGTAACACGATTAACTATTAACTGAAGGCATTTTATTTTTTTATTTCAGTCGTTTTCCAGCAATCGAAGACAAAACTTAGTACTCAGATCTTTCACATCATAAATTTTACACAACTGTTTTACAAGGAACATGTTTCTTACCATCGTTTTATGCTTCTCTTTAACCCTAATCGGAATGTTATTCTGGCTCATACGTAACAACAAAGGGAAAAACAGACTACCAGGTTCGAAAAATAATAATATATATATGCTAGTTCATTTTATACATTGCCTTGTACTGTTTTTAATTAGGACCCACACCATTACCAATGATAGGAAATTTGTTACAAATTGGCTTTCATCCTCACGCAACATTTACAAAGTGGGCCAAATGTTATGGACCTATTTATGGAATCAAGTTGGGATTCAAAGAGTAAGCCTATAATTTACATGGTTTCTTACCAATTTTAATTTTTTAACGTTAAAAACTTATATTTATTGGTTCATAGTGCCGTCTTAGTTAACGATTACAAGCTTATTAAGGAATTATTTAATGAAACTGCCTCCGCAGGAAGGTGTGATAATCCTGTCATGATGGAAATCACCAAAGGACCATATGGTAATTCGAGTTCATAAGTGGGCATTTTACTTTTTAAACTGAAATTTTGGCTGATTCAAATTGAATGGAATTTTTCGGCAAAGGTATTTTGAATTCAAGTGGGTCAAGTTGGGAGGGCCAACGGAAGTTTACACTGCGAATTCTCCGAAGTTTTGGCTTCGCTAAAACTTCAATGGAAACTATGATAATAGACGAGGTGAAAATCATGTTGGATTGGTTTAGAAACCAGCAAGGTTCTCCGATTTCGGGTAAACGATTATTTACCGCTCCTGTCATTAATTCTTTGTGGCGAATTGTTAGCAGCGAAAGATGTCAATGGGAGAAGTATAGGCCTGCCATTGTGGATGCAACGGATGATTTTTTTAAGTGATAACGTTTATTTATTTCATCGAAGTCTTTATTTCGTTCTTATCACTTGAACATTAAAAAAATAATTCTTCAAACCTTTTAGAGAATTGATGAACGTTTCTTCCAACGGGATGTTGTTTGCTCCAGTTTTAAGATTAATTGCCCCAAACTTGTTTGGATGGAATCGATATGTGAAAAGTATAAACAGAATGTTGAAATTGTTCCGGGAATCTATTGCACAGCATAAAAAAACCTTTGATTCAACAGAACTACGGTAACTTTTTGACGCCATTTATAAAATATTTGATTGATTGTAAGTTATATAATTGAAATTTTTTCCGCTTTAAGAGACTACATAGACCATCACTTGCAGGAGATCGGCAGAAGTAATGATCCAAAATCAACTTTTTATAAGGAAACCGGACGTAAGTATGCATGTGACAAGTTTTATAATTATATCATCAATTATCTCCCCTTGCCTCAGAAGACTTCCAGTTACTTTATTCTAAATTTTAGTTCGATGAGTTTCCTTAATGTAATATTTTTTCTAGACGCCAACATGATAGGCGGAGTAATCGATTTATTTGTGGGCGGATCTGAAACCACGTTTGTACTTTCACACAAATCTTATATTTTTATTTAGTATAGTAATATTACAGTGCCAATTGATACTGTTTGTTTATAGATCAAATGCATTATCTTGGGCGATGCTTCATTTAAGTGAAAACCAAAATATTCAAAAATTGGTACAAAAAGAAATTTATGAAATAGTTGGGTCAACCTTGCCGTCACTATCAGACAGAGTCAAGTACGTATATAAGAACACATTCAACATACCTAAATACATTTGGATGCTATTTTGTAATCTCTCAACTTGGTAACCCATAGCATGCCGTATTGTGAGGCAACGATATTCGAAATTCTAAGAATTACTCCAGTAGCCCCACTAACTGCTCCACATGAAATGATAAACGATTTAGTTTTTCGTGGTTACCATCTTCCGATGGGAGCAATTGTCTTTGGTAACATATATGCCGTGCATCATGACCCTGAAATTTGGGGTGATCCAGAAGTCTTTAGACCAGAACGATTTCTAAACGAGGATGCTACAAAGTGTGTGCGAAATATGGCATTGATTCCATTTGCCGAGGGGAAGAGGAAATGCATTGGGGACTCTTTTGCAATGGATAGTATGTTTTTGTTTGTGACCAGCATCTGTCAGAACTTTAATATTCTACCTGTTCCTAATAACATGGAAAAGGCAGATCTTGAAGGGGACTTTGGATTTATGCTAATACCTAAACCATTTGAAATAGTACTTTCGTCCAGAAACGTATAATAGAAACAATTTTTTTATATTTTGGTATCTTAAATTAGTCGGTAATTTTTAATATAAAATTACTTCTTATATCACTCTATCCCATCTAAAATTTAATTCGCATTTGTTCATCACATTCTCAATAAACACATGTAAAATGTAATAATATTGGAGCAAAAAATTGTAATATTTAGCAACCAGAGAGCCTTGAATAAATATGGAAATACATTTTATCAATCTTTAACCCGAATAACTAAAATTAATATTTTTTAATTACGACGTGTATTAATATATTACTGTGCTAAAAAAATAAAACTAGTATATCTTCCTCCTCAAACAAGTGCAAGGTAAAATGTACTGATGGCATGTATCCAATGATATCTCTTTGTTTCGAATTCAGAATGAGTACTTTGTTTGATTTTCGAAAAATATGATACGGGAAAAGTGGGTTGATATAGCCAAGGGAGCAAGTGCCCAGTTCATTATGCAAAGGTAATGCAATCTTCTAATAAAAGGCAGACCAGAAATCCATTGCGGAATAATAAGTTGAATAAACTGAAACAAGTGTTTTAAACATGACATTTTGCGGAGAAATTTCGGAACAAAATTAAGAGAGATCTATTTGCACTTTTTACTCTTTCATTTCACAAAGTATTGCTAAACATGATGCAGCATACTAAATTGTGATCATTGCAATTTAAAATAAATGGAGTGTGATATATTTCGGCGCTTTTGTTCTTAATAGGAAACATTACATATTATAGAACAGAGTTAAACACACTATAATTGCCGTATGATGCATTTTACACAAATAAATGTAAAACCAATTACTATATTTAATCAGGACTTTTTACGTGAGCAATCAAAGTTTCCAGGCTTTAATTTCGAATTTACTTTAATTGCAGATTCAGACGGCAATGTGACTCACGACTAATTTTAAAACATTGCATAGGTCTTACTTATAATCTTACATTACGCAAGCATTAATTTCATTATTTAGTCCATATTACGGTAGTATTTAGTATTATGAACATTTTTGTGATATTTGTCATGATGTTTGGTTTGCAATAAAAAGAATACATACATACATACATACAATAGTGAATTCGGGTTATATTTTGCTTTGAAAGTTCAGACACTATAATTATTTTACAAACTTTTGCACAAATTGAACTAAGTCTAGTCGTCTGACTCGAAGGAAGGCAATTTATAAGCAATTCAAACAAGAAAAACGTTGTGTGAAAAATGTTTGCTCATGTAATTTTTGCACAGTATATTCTTTGGTTTATGAATAATATATCCTAGTTAGGTCGAATAAGTTCTCTAGTGAATTTGCGCACGTCAATGGCGATAATATTACGTCGATAAAAATTTAATTATTCAAAATAACTTCTGGTGATTCAACGACATAGACTGGTAATTAAACCATGTTTCATATGTAAACGATGAATTGCAAAATAAAAATACCTGTTTCACATCAAATGATGGGTTGTCTACCATACTCTAAGAAGTTTATCATGAACATAAAAGTTTACATCCTGTAGGCTTACGAATATGCCTGTTGCTGGTCACATGCAATAAAAATGACTTCACAACTATGATTATTATTACCAGCCTTCCCTTCAAAACAAAATATATCTGATAAAAAAACTAGTTATTTTACGTGCATTTGAGTCTAGACAAAAGTGGTTCGAAAGAGAGTCGATTACGTTCTAGTTTTCCCAAGTTTTATCTAAACGGGCTTAATAAGCAAAAGCTGTATTCTGCCGACGTATGAAATGCCCTTAAACGCGCATCATATTTAATGTTGCACTGTTGGCAAATTCATGGTTTTAAGGAGATCTGACAACAAAGGCGTTTCATGCAAATCTGCA
>JAQFZH010003142.1:0-14510 GCA_034695485.1 Entomobrya nivalis | reverse complement strand
ACCTTATTCTAATTATCAGTCGACATTTTAAGAGAGTTAAACTTAAAACTTAAAATTCTCAGTCGATTTATTTTTAAATATTAATATATATCATTATTATGATTAAGTTATATAATTTAAGTGGTGACATTGGTAAGTATTTTAGTAAGTGTAAGAAAAATGCCCTTCTTCAACTCTACAGCTAAAACCCTATTTTTAATGAAAAAAACGAACACTTTACTCTTAAGCGCTTTGCATAACATACAGCAAATACGGATTTTACAACGCAGTTTCGCAAATAAACTAAAAAACAGCTTAAACTTTGTTCTACAATTGTAATAATAATTAGTTTTTCCTCAACTTAATTGTACCAACGAGTTAATGTATAATTTCAAAATAACATAGGTTTTATAATCGTATATATTGCTTTTCAGACTACATTGCTGATTCTCAATGTTTAACAAGAACTGAAACTTTATTCATAAATTTAATGCATAAACACTGCAAAAAAGGAATTTGTAGATTCATCATTTTCCGAAACGTGTCAAGGAAATGAAATGGGATTTCGGATCTTTTTAGAACAGGAATCCACAAACCCATCAAAGTACAAAGTAGCAGACATGCCTAAACAGAAAACATTTTTATTTATTTATGTTTCGTTTTATAATGTTTAAATTTTAAAAAAATCTTTAAAAAAATTATACCTTAAATTTTAGATGTGTCATAAAGCGCAATATTTTTTTCCAACAAAATGTAATCTACAAAAGTAAATTTTTAAATTTTTTCTATAAATTTAAGTGACAGCCGTTTGATTTATTTGACTGATTGTTTATAACGGGATAACATGGCACAGCCAGAATACCACAGTAAAAATATGAATTGCGCTCGAAATGCACTAAAGACCTCTGGGCAAGCTTTGTAAAATAACCAAAAATTTGTAGCTCTCATATTTAATATAAGTCGTTTACTTTTCCTGCGTGTAAATATTCTAGAGTTTTCTTAAAGATTTGGTGCTATTGAACGTTTGACACGAAATGAAAGGTCTGATATATTTTGAACGAGTAATAATGATCCAAAGCTGTGCACAAAACGTCTAAACTTTTGTAAAGCTTAAGAAAAAAATGTGACGTCGACTAAGCTTGCAAACACATCCGGTAATTTATTTTTGATTTCCCAACCTTTGACGCAATTTGTTGTGCAGTTTCTCAAGTCGTTGCTTTTTATTTCCCATCAATTCTTTTTCATATTATATCCGACGTTAATGCAGAAAAGTCTCAAGCTAACACGCTGTTGAAGTAAACAACAGGTTAGGTAAATGGGAAAATGCTGCAGGATCGTAATTTTTATACATGATGCTTTACTAACTAACTAGTATATCTTGCACAAGACAGGCTTTAAAAACAACCGTTAATTTACATTTAACATCACTCTGATTTGCTTGGTAATCCGACCATTAGTGGTGTATTGCTACCTAAGCCATAATCGTTTACAACCTCATTATGATCCATTAGAACGGTTTGTGAGAAACAGTGAAACATTTTTGGTCTTGTAACTTATGTCATTTTAAACAAAATATGAAATAAACATAAGCACGTAAGAAAGTCCAAATAATAAATTTAAAAGTGGCATTTTTTACGCTCAAAATGTAAAGTCATTTTCTAATCGAAGAATAATAATAAGAATTACATGCTCACAATTGGCATTTTCCACACTCAAGTATTGCATAGAGTTATATTGTTTTGTATGTATGTACATACACTAGGTCATCAAAATTTGGGATATTTGGTTACCGTTATACATTCTTCAAAAAAATCGATTACTCGATAAATTTACTTTCCCAGAAAATGTTGTTACTTTGAAAAAAAGTTAAACAAAAAAAAACACTCTGGATGATCAAAAATAAACTAAAGTCTATATTTTTAAATTAAAGAGACCCAACTTTTGTCCATTAAAAGTTTTAAATAATTCGGATAAAAAAAGAAATAAACCAAAAAAAAAATCCGAAAATAACGCTCTCCTTCTAAAGTGACTGAAGATCAAATGATGTGAGGGATGATCGTTCAGATTGAAACATGGAAAAACGTAAAACAAGATTGATTTCATTGTGAAAAAGATGCACAGCAAAATAGTCGATTATATTAACTTGAAACACTGTATGGATGCATTGGCAGACAGTAAATCAGTTAGTTTAGGTGAGAATAAATGTATATTTTTATTTTTGTACTGAACGAACCAAGAAAACAATGCCAACTACAATCTGTGCAGCAAACATAGCGTATAAAATGCCATATATCACAAAGCGAACCAAACCATTAGCAGTTTTTGCCCATGAAATGACCTGTCTGATACATGGGCTGGATGACATACTGTATCGTAAGTCATTTGGTGGCATATTAAGCACAACTGATAACATTTTGACCAAATATTGGAAAAGGAAGTACAATCCTGTACGTACGATGACCAAAAATAGATTTAAAATAGAGAAACAGTTACTTTTGTCAAAGTTTGGGAAAATCATAGTGTTAAATATCATTAAATAAATGAAGGTCAAACATAGGGGAAACGTTATCATAAGTTGGTCCTTATTTTTTGAGCGGAAATCTACCAAAGCTTCATTCTGGTAGATGTGGCTATTTTCATCAATGGTTGGGCTATTGTGGCGATTTGCAAATAACTCCAATCGTTTTCCTAATTGAATACACATATTTTTCGTATGCAACGACAGTGTTTCGATTTCTGTTTAAATTAATTAATTTTACAATATTAAATATTTATTTTTATTCGCAGTAACATATAAACACACTATACACATCTACCTACCTATTTTAAAATGTGGTTTCCAGGTTTTTAATTTTTAAAACGCTCGATTTGTTCAAATTATCAATAAGTACATTTGACAACTCAAAGTACAACTTTTTTCTATCGTCGAAGACTTTGTAAATATTGTCTGTGTTGAAGTATTTAAAGAACATAAACTTAAATTAATTGATCAAAAATAGATTTCGGGTGTTCAGTAAATTTTGGCGTATTAAAATGACAGGTGTTCACAAAGCGTTTAAACTAAAACCTGAACATTTAAAAAAAATCGGGATAATTAAAAACCGAAATATAAGTTTTCCGGTCTTGCTTTTGAGAATTATGATTCCAAATTAATTTTTGTGCTAACTTTAACCGTCTCATGGTTCAGTTGCTGACGCTTAGCTATCTTTTTGTTGACTGCGGACGTACGTTGAAGCAAAAAAATGGGAAAAAATTGACGAATAGAAAATTAGCCTTAAATCAAAATATATTTTAGAGCCGTATGTTACGTCAAAAGTAGCCCTTAAAACCTATACTTTTACTTCAGGAGCATTTTTCGAGTTTTTTTAGTGAAATAAACTGTTTTAGGAATACAAGCCATGAATCGTAAGTTTTAATGCCGAGCCAAGTAGCACGAATAGAAAAGCAATTACTTTGCAGGTGCACATCTGTATGAAAATACAAAGTGAAAATATTAAATCAAGTATGCAAATTACGCTGCCATCCAAGAATACGTGATACTTTGTTGACTATCTGAAGCTATCCTTCAAGCTTGCCTAACAGACAAAATGTTATTGCCAACCAAAAAGAGAGAATTTAGCAAAACAACAGCCAACTCAATGCCAATTAAAGTACGAAATAGTAGAATTAATTATTGACCATACGCTTTCCCAACATGTTTTTGCAATTTACAAAAGTGATATTTTGACTGATTAGTGGTAGGATAAACATTATGTTTTAGTTGTAACATTTGTATTTGCAGATGTTCAATAAATTTCTAAGTGTTTCCATTAAAAAAATATGACCAGCATTTCAGAAGCGCTAAGCCGAAATTTCACCTTTTATTTGTAGTTTTGTTTATGAATAAATACGTTCTGCAAATATTACCTAAATAATAACCCAACCTTTGGAAAGGCAGACGTAAGTATTAGACATATTTCAGATAAGCCAGCGAGAAAACAAACAAGCAAATTATTTTGTTTAATTATGAGTTGATTTGAAGAGGAATCCGTAGTAATATGCAATCTGCTGTTATTGTCTTTGAATATAACTATTGAATAGCTATTGAAACGAAATACGCCTTTACGGATACTATTAACTGATTTTTGGAGTTTCGGACAACAACAGCTGCATGAGGGGAAATTGTTGATGTACACAAATCATAAGCAAGGCGGCTGGGACTATTCAAGTTTATGGCCGTTTTCGTTAAGTATTTTTGAAGAAATTAAATTCCTAACCTTAATTCACGTACAGCACAAATAAATGCAAACAAATATTTTCAAAAGATGAATAATAAAAGTAAGTTTAAATTTATTTGGATTTCTGATAAACAAAGAATTCTTACATGCTATCAAATTCTTAGCTTTTTAATATAGATACTCTCAATTTTTTTTATACAACTCATAACACAACCAATTTTATCAAACACTGTTTAATTACGATAAACATATTTATTTTTAAACTGACCTTTGAAGAAATATCCAATAAATTAGAGTTTAAGAAGATCTTTTATGTTTCATTATGTCATTTCATGGTATATCACCAATCTTTAGAAAAAAATTCGTGGATTTTTATATTACAAACTTAACGTTAGGCTTATAGCATTTATCAGATTTGATTTTTTTTGATTAGCATTATAGATGGCTATAAACGATTTCACATGTAACGGCAACGTAAACAAACTTGAATAAGCGATAATCATGGCAATCCTTCGAAGCTTTAAAAATTAATACTCTATATCTATTCAGCAGATAACTAAATTAAAATTCACTTTTAAATCATTAGGCCACATTGCTGACAATTAGGTAACCACTTATACTCAAAATATACTTTTAGAACTTAGGCGGAGGCTTTCACATGTATCCATATTCTGTTATTTTAATCCCATCGTTAATACGTATTGATCTACGAGATAAGGTCATCGGCTTATCACGTGGGTTCTAGAGGTCATCGGCGAACTTTATCACCTAATCTTAATTTTACAGGTCCAAAATCAATATCATTTTTTGGAAAATGTCACGTGAGGCCTAGTTATGCTAAATCGTAAATTTGACTCTATAAATGTATGCATGGCTTGACAACTGATAAAACTTAAAATACAATTATTTTTATACTTTAAGAGAATCGTTCGGTTAAAAATAAAGTTTTATGACAAAAAATGTGTCCAGTTACGTTTTGTATACTTGAAAACTGCTGATAAGGACTTATCGTAAGTAATAATAACAAGATAGGGCTTTACAGGATATTAATTTTTATTTACGTTGCATAATGCAAATACGATAGCGTAAAGGAATGATTAAAATGTAACTATTTCCTTACAGGTTTCTACCAATAGCAAATTTTGGAAAACCGTTATCAAATTACAAGGAAAAATTATTAAATTTTGTAAAGCCATATTTTGCCATGATCACTTAGCTCTAAATTTACACTATTTTTTTCTTCAAAAAATCCATTATATTTTCAGTCTACAGTGCTGAACATAATGTGTAAGGGATACGGTTGTTTACTGACTATGTATGACTATGTTTCACTTATTAATATTTCTAGCAATAATCCCCATTTCAGCATATTCCAAGTCAAAGTCCGGTTCAATCATTGAATTGTAATATCCTCTGATTTAGTGTTGGTATATTAAAATTCATAATATACAACATTACGACAATGCTTTGACTTTTTTTTAAATCTTTAAAGCAACATTCTTGCTGACTTGCATGAAAAATAGGAAAAAACAAACTGAAGAACGTGTTGGGATCTAGGCTCGACAACATTTTTAATTCTGTTACAAATTAAAAAACCTACTTATAAAATTCCTTTTGAAATAATGATGATATATACTCCGGATATGAGATGTCAATCAAAATCCGACAGTAACGTTATGTCATCAATTGGTTTGCTGGTTTAGTATGGTTTCTGGTAGACCAAATTAGGTTCGGCTTATTATCTACCAAACGCCCTATATATCAAAATAATTACAATTAATTATTTAAAGAGTGTGTTAATACAAAATATTAATATTTTTTTTAATTCACTAAAACTTACATACTTCATTGGAAACAATATGAGTCACGGAAAAAGGCACCTTATACTCTGGAGACCTTAACATTGTGGCTTTATTCCATTGGAGCCCGAATGTTGACCAATACTTTTTGATGACTTCTATTAATAGATTTTGTCATTCTAGAAACCATTTTTAACTTGTTCTGGTCTATCTAGGCGATCGCTCTCATAGTCGGTATACCCAACAAAAAATAATAATAAAAGTAGCATTTCAAAATATACAGATGTAATATTGTGATATTCGTGTTGTTTCTTTGAGAAACGTTAATATTTTTGTAACTTTTACTATGAAATCTTAATATTGACCTTTTGTTTGTATGGTAACAGTTCAAATATTAAACAACCCATTTCATTGTGATTTTCTTAGCTTCATGCTGTTTTTATGAAATTATTAAGCAGTACATTCTGTTTAAAAATAGAATTGTCTCAGTTATATTTTTAGTATTTTTAAACTCACTGCTTTAAAATTTACAACTGGTCAGTATTTTCATATTGTCGATATATCAGGGGAGTAGCCGTTAAAAATAAATTATTCAATTAACACTTAAAGACCACCAAGTTCTCACAGTTTATTGAGCCAGGTTTACATACTACTGGAATCGTAGTACATTGTTCGAATTGTGATATTTAAAATATCGTATTGGTGAAATGGTGGGAACAACCATTACATACAATGAAGCAAGCAAAACATTTAATTTTATGTAAAAAAAACTTCATGTGAAAATGTTTATGCTTAATATTGGATTGCATTTCATTCGGTGTTAACAATTTACTTTTAAAACATGCACGTTTAAATTTCCATACGTTTTTCAGCGTTGCAGCCTACCAGATAGACAAGCCAAATTTTCAATTTCGACTTGAATCTTGAACATATTTTTCACGTTCACATTTTTTTGGTAAACAATCCTGAATTAGGATGGTTGAAAAATACAATAACATGAATACGTAACTGGTTTTGGAAACACCTGCTAAACTCCTACCGTTCGACATAATAAACAAATACACGTACTCACAAACACAAAAAGACTTAAACTGACACGCAACAATAAAAAGAAATTCCGGACGAAAACAACAACAAATTATTGAATTAAAGTTGAACAAAGTGAAGTATGCTTTCATTTGCATAGATTTGATGAAATTTTGGGTGCATTCGGTAAATTATATTATTTGAATTTATTTATGAGCAAAGTAATTCTTTAAGAAAAAATGTTTTGAGAGACAACTTTGAAAACTAGTATGTATATGTACGTAATTATATAATTAACCGGTAATCAAAGTTTATGCATCGCTTTGAATTCGCAGTTACAAAATGCCTACGCATCGGCAGAAGAAGTAGAATAAAAGCAAAACAAATGTGGCCAGTGAACACGTCTTTTGAAACGTTTAAGGCAAAAATCTCCTAAATTGGCTTTATAAAAAATTTGTTCATTGTTTTGTCGACTTTGTTGTTGTTGTTAATGCTTAAGAGCAAATGGTCCTTGAAAACCGAAGCGCTTAGTATCCACGACGTCAATTAAGTAACCTTACCTTAGAGTCATGATGGATATTTTACTATAAACAAACTTTAGTTAATAATTGATTAGTTGTCAAGTCTCCGCACAAAAAGGATTATGGCCAGATTTTAATAAAGTAAAAGAAATATCCTCACAAATTATTTCCTGCTTATTTCTGGTTGCGATGGACGAATAACAATTCGAAGATTCTAAAATGCACACTTTATTAGAACGATAATATTCTTATATGTAAAGGTAATTTTGTTTTTGAAAACGGTGTATTCTGATGATTTAGCTGGTGAAATTAAAGTTTTAATATTACCATTTTACAAATAAGCTGTACTAAGGCCTAGTCTACAAAAAAAATATTCCATGGGTCGTCCCTTGTCTTTTTTTTAACAAGTCTGAAGGTTGGATAACATTCCATATAGATAACTGCATAAACACGTCAAATTCTTCTATTCGCGATTTATTTGGATTATGAAAGCGTCACCCAACAGTAGTCATGTTGATGTCATGTGAAGTATTTTTTTTGATTTTAACTGAAACAAAAGGTATTTAAGCTTTGGATGAATCGAGAATTTTAACATGAGCTGGTGGTTGAGTCAATGGTAATAAAATGTTACTCAAAACGTGAAATGGCTTTACTGTAAAAATGAAAAGGAAAATGTAGCTTGGTTTATAATAAGACAAAAAAACAACAAATAAAAAACACATTATACTTGATTGGGATGTTTGCTAGAGGAAACGAGTTCAAGGTAGAGTTCACTTTATACAATGTCAAAGTAAAATACATACATGAAAGGAAGTGCAATGTCAAATATTAGTTGAGATCAATCAGGTCGCGTACTATTTGGAATTATGTATAAAGCAAAAAAATGGGTGCTGCTTATTTAAAACCATTATTGGCCTTCTGTCAATCAGTCTGCGAATGCTCTAACTTGGAAACCCTTCAATTGATTTTGTTTTGAATTGGCGCACATACTTGCAGCGAATTCCAAATCGATTTAATGGTGCCGGAGTAACGATCAATTAACGGTTAGTTACTTTTTAAACGTGCAAAATTGTTATTGTACCAATTGATAGATTAAAGTATGGTGGTCGCACTTTGTTAATAGAGCATGGCCTTTAACCCAAAAGTTTTTTTGGAGTAACGGCCAACTAATGATGTTTGTAAAGGGATTACAGCTTGTGAATGAGCGGAGGTGTGGTCGAGTGGTTAGCATATCGCTTTGACATGCACCAGGCGCAGGTTCGATCCTGCCCGCTCCTACTTTGGATCGGGAGTTTTTTCTCTAAGAAGCTGCTTAATAATTCATTATTAAGTGGTAATTAAGGGTTTTTTCTCTGGTCCCGCGTCCTTACCTGTCCTAGTTAGAGGAACTCCTTGTCATGCGCAATATATACCTTTCTCCCTAAAAATATCTACTTTAACTTGGACACTTATGGGTTAAAAAAGCCAGGACGGCGTCCCCAGAAGTATCGCATCCTTTTCCATTTTTTGATGTAAGATTATGTGAGCATGCCATGAATGCATAAGTAGTCGTGTTACGTCAAACACGCTTGATCGCTTCAGTAAATTCAGTCAAAAATCATTAAAAACGTGCTAACTGAGGGCTACACGAAATTCATAAAAAAAAACCACTGGTTTGCGATTACGCATTCAATTTCCATTAACTTATATGTGGGAGTAAACTATGTGGTAAGAAATGTAATTGGTTAACTATTGGAGGAGGCAAAAGTGCAAATTTGAACCTTATATGAATATAACCGCATTGCGGCCACAATTAAAATTGTTTGATAAAAACATTCATGAATTGGCAGACAGAACTTACTACATAATATATAATTGTGTTCACTTTATACTCAAGGCTTTGAAACAGTTCTACCCATAACAGTATGTGAGAAATCGTACACAACGCAGTGACGCCGTCAACGGGTTTTAAGGTCAACTTGGGACTCGAGTCGGAATTTTGAAAACAATTGTGCAGCATGTCAAGTCTGAATTTTTGGGGTTACTGGGGATTTTTAGGGTTACTCGGGATTTATCGGGTTACTCGGTATTTTTGGGGTTACCCGGAATTTTTAGGGTCACTCGGGAATTATGGAGTTACTCGGAATTTTTGGGGGGCCACTCGGTTGTTTTTTGCCACTTGGGATTTCAGAGGTTAACTCGGATATGGTCGGCTCTGAATTTGTTTACTCTGGATCTTTGGGGTTACTCTGGATTTTTGAAAGTTTACGTCCCCTACCAATTTGTAAGAATTTCCACGTTCGCACATTCATTATTATCAAATGAAAGTTTATTGAAATCTACATCAAGTTTCATTTTCTAATAAAAATGTCTATATTACTTGTCCACATTAACACATTTACTGGGATTTTTCCCTCAAAAGATGCTTCAAAGTTATTTCGAAGATGCACAACAGATAACTTGTTTTAAAATGTGTGACTGGCTTCTACAATAACTAGGTGGCCATAATTTCATTTCACAAACTTGCAAGCTTACAAACCTAAACATTAACTGTTTGTTTTCATGTGAAACCATTCTTATTTACTCTTCCCTGAAATATATTGTAAGATGTGAAGGTTAATATTTAAAGTTTATGACTTTAACGTGTTTTCTGTGCTTACGTGGACACGGTTATTCTCATGAACTGTTTGTCTAATTGACGATAAAGTTGGTACATAAACTCTATAGGTTTAAGACACATTTGAATTGGTTTTTGGATCCTGAGATTGGCTTTGGCTAGAGATATGCTGGTAGCAAGGTCACACGTATTTTAAATAGCGAATACATAAGTGTTCGATCATGTACATCACGTCATTTGCTGGTTTTGGTAGTTACAACTCAAAATTTGTGTACTACGAGTTCCATAAATATCGGTGATATGACAAAGTCTGCCAATGAAAAACTGTGCTCCTGGGATAAGCTGATGTGCTTTCCCATAGGACATAACTTTTTTCAAATATAAGAAAAATGAACCAAGTGAAAGTCTCCGCCAAAAACCAACAAATACAAATTTATGAAAATCAGTCTAATTTGACTCAATATATTACAGCTGTTTCATGTTACATTAATTGTACATTTTTCTGTTGGGTCAAGATTTTCACTTGGTTAATTTTTTAAACCTTTCTTTTCACATTTTTTCCCAAAGTATTGTTCTCAGGGATAATCTTATTGGCTAATCTCATGTGCCCAGTTTTTCATCGACGGACTCAGAGAACCCAATCTAATTATCACTTCGTCAGCAACGATGAAATATTTAGAATATTGACCTAAGCGAACATTAAAACAGTGTGTATTTTTTCTAAGCTTGTAATTATATTTGACGTTCAAAATAATGGAACAAACTTACGTATAAGTTGCAATAACAACTGAATAAATTGAGGTACGTACAATTTGAAACAAAAAATACCCAAGAACTCAATGACTTTACCTTCATTATGTTATTAATGTTAGGTGCTTTGTTCTGTACGTTAAAATGGTTGCAAAAATCGGATCACGTGTTATTATTTTGCGAATCTCAAATAACTTACTTGCGCTAATTGCAACTATAAACTATACCTACTTATTTTGGCACTAAATGATTTTTTTCTAAAATAATGGAACCCTAAAAACGAAACCTACACAAAAATATCTATTTAGCAGTAAATACCAATCCAATGGCTTATAAAATTGAGATGCACTAGTCCTACGACTAATCATTTGTTTTATCTTCCTACAAATAGCAACATCAAAATCATTCCCGTACGAAATTAAAAATAAATATGGCAGAATTTTTTAAGAGAGCGGTTTTTCACTCGGACATTTTTACTTATTTTTTGGCATCAGTTTTGTTCATTTTGATTTACATTGCCATCAACGTAGAAAAGAAGAAGGAGAAACTAAATTCGAAAAAAATTGAAGAAATATTTCTAATAAATAAAACAAATAGCCAAACTATTCCCATGGTAACTTACTGGTTTCCCCTTGCAGTGCCAGTGCTTGATGGAATAATAACCTTACTACGAATTCGTAATGAGGGCGTTGCCATAATGGACACTCATCAAACTCGATTTGGAAAAGTGTACAAATTTTTTCTTGGAAATGAACAGTTTTTGATGGTGAATGACGTCAGTTTGATTCAGGTAGCTAAAAAAATCTGATTTGATTTAAATAAATTTCAAAATTCAAAAATATTGTCAATATTTATTTTTAAATTTCATGTTCACCAGAAAGTTCTGACCTCCACCAATTCCCACCATTTGAACAAGCCGGAAATCTACGACAGCGTTTTTGTTAATTCAATGCGTGATGGACTTGTCAACTCAAAGTTTCCGGTTTGGTCATCCCATAGAAAATTTTTGATGCATTGTTTTTCGTACAGTTGTCTTCAAAATTATTTGAAAAGTATAAACAAGCACGGAAAGGATTTAATCAGATGCTTAAACGATGTTATGTGCAATGGGGAAATCGCAGATTCAAAATTTATTCATCAAACCTTCCACTTTCATCTTGTCAAGATTATTACAGGTGAGTATTTGTGTTTTTTTTGGCAAAAAAACCTTAAACGTATTACATACGCTTAGTGTTTAGTTTATATATACATTTGATTTATTTGTTTTAACAGAAATTGTCATTGGTAGTACAAGTTTGTCGGACGATATCACTGTCGACTTTGCCAAAAAGTTTGCCATGTAAGACTTTATATTAGTTAGGGAATGGTAAAACCTCCTATTTGTGTTTTTCGACCGTTAAATTTTGTTTGAGGATTTTGTAAGACTGTATGCGTATCAAAGGTTGTCAGCAAGTTAAAGTGTTTATTAATGTATACTTCACTCAAACAATATTTAACGTTAAAAAAAGAAAAGGAAAGTTTTCCCTAGCACTTATTCGTACAACTATTTTTTTATTTAAAAAAATCATTCTCCCTCATATATTGTAGCGCTAAGCATGGAGTTTTTGCCCATGTTCTAAATCCTTTCCTCAGAATTCCTCTTTTGCGGTACTTCAATCGAAACTTAAACAACCAACTGAATGCCATTCATTCAGTAGATAACTTTTTCAAAAACGTAAGATAAAATTTAATTTGTAAAGTACATTTTTAATATGAACTAGAGAAAGGGAAAGACTCCCATTTTCTTTTTTTCGACCGTTACACTTTATTTGTGGATTTCGTACGCATGTGTGCCTAGTAAAAGTAATCGGCACAGCTTGTTGTGCATATTGGCGTACAAAATCCACAAAAAAATTAACGGTCGAAAAAATACAAATGGGAGGTTTTTCTCTAACTCATTTATGCTCACTTAAAAGTTTTGATTTGATTGCATCAAGTAGATTACGAAAAAGCACCGGAGTGATTTTGAAAAAGAATTAGTATCAAGCCAACACGCTTTGCCCATTGACATTGAAGCTGATATAGGAATAAAGCCGTATCGGTGTCTCATTCAAGAAATGATCTACCGAGGTGCAACAAACAAGGAAATTACTGACCAAGTTGCCACATTCATGATTGCTGTATGTTTAATAGACTTAAATTTAAAAAAATACAATTTCTATAAAAAAAAGTTAATAATATGTTTACCAATTTAGGGCCACGAATCCACGCATATAGCTTTACAAATGTTGATGCTTCATATGGCTTTGAACCTACATCACCAGTCCTGTTGTCAGAATGAAATAGACGAGTTGATGCTACAGAAAAATCATAACGATTTAAATGACCTAGATTTTAATTTTAAAGATATTTCTAAATTGAAATATTTGGAACGCTGTGTTTCCGAAAGTGCTCGAATCACCCCAACATTTCCCATGTTTGCCAGAAAACTGGATGCCTCTCTTAAAATTTCAGACGATTTGGAGCTACCACCTGGAACCAATATTGTAATTCCTGTGTGGGCGATACATAGGGACCAAGATAATTTTCCAAATCCCGAAATATTTGATCCCGACCGATTTCTTCCGGAAAACGTGAAACAAAGGCATCCATACTCTTATATCCCGTTTAGTTCTGGGCCAAGAAATTGCATTGCGTCAAAACTGGCTTTAATGGAAATCAAGGTGATTATGGCATTCATCCTTTTGCACTTTGAAATACATTCGAATGATAAGCTGGAAGATGTCAAGTTGTTTGTTGAGGTAACCATCAAGCCAGAACGATGTTATAACATTGTTCTGAAACGGCGACAGATGTGAAGGAAAAAAAATAACTGGCCGAACTAAAATTCACACAATTTGTTTTGTCGTTTCATCTACACAAATGATTTTACAAAATAGTAAATGCATTATGACATGTCTGGGTTGATGTTTTCATCCACTTGTCAAATATATTATCATTAAATAATCATTATTTTTAGTTTTAATACTTCTATTGCTCAATAGTTTTTGCATGGTGGAGTAATTTAGGTAAAATTAGGACAATTTATGTATTCGTTTTTTGTATTCATGTATGACGAATTAAATTTGGTTGGTGGTTAATTTTAATTGCTAATACCAATTTTTTGATTTTCGCAAAAGACACTCAGTGATTTAGAAAATCTCCGATGAAGACTGTTATAATTATGATTTAAACCGGACAGAAAAAAGGTTTCATGACTACTTTAATTACGCTAACAAAATTAAATAAATAAATGTAGGTCTATAATATAATATGTAAAATGACTTTTTTTGCTCCATGAAAAAATGTTTAAAAGCGTGGGTTTTTTTTTAAATTTTTAATTATTATGATATTTCTGCACTATTTATTTTAATAGCTTTGCACTTTTTAGAACTAAATTTGAGTGAAATTGGTAAAGGAGTTTATTAGTCATTCTGCCTTCTTGTAGACTGGAGACACCTGGTAAACCACATTCACTCATCTCCATATGAAATTAAACACCATTTTCCATATATTGCTACACAGTTAAATAACAACCATTTCTATTGAATTTACAATTGCGTCGTATTTATTGATGGACTGTCGAAATTGCCAATGATTTGTG
>JAQFZH010003141.1:0-14513 GCA_034695485.1 Entomobrya nivalis | reverse complement strand
TATGTCCAAGGATTATCAAAGTTTAAAACTAGCGATTAATTTTGAATTTCAATTGAGGGTTAGGCAGAATAAAGAATCCCTCAGCCATTAATAAACAAGTATTTTAATAATGATGATGCAATGAGTACATATTGAAATTTCAAATCGTGTCAAAGAGGTCACAAGGTACACATTCTGATAACATAAAACTTATAGTTATGATTATATGAGACAATAATTGTAATCTTTTCTGAAATGCTGGAATAAAGTATTCTGAGGGATTTGTTTAAGACGAAGGGGAGCAATTTATTTGCTGTGTACGGGGACAACCATACCGAATGAAAAAAGCATACCGTATGCCGTAAAGGTACTGTGCAAGTTACCATGTACGTATAATATACAGGAAGAAAACTCTCATATACAACCAAATAGTAACACCATTGGGAAATCACAGTTCGCATCCTATTTTTGCTTGATCAAGTTGTTTTTATTACGTAGCTGAAAGCGAGGTAATGATGTTGGTATTTTGGTATGTTTGTCTGCCTGAAAATACATACTACAAACAAGCACTATATTTTACTCAAAAAACGCGATTTTACTTAAATTGGACATGTTTGTAGAATGTAGCAGAGAGATATACATATAAATAAATGGCTAAGGGCTAAAAACGGTTATTTTTGGCTCATGCTATCAAAGAAGGTCAAAACAGTCAAGCTTGTGTCAATTCTACGTTCACCATTTATCACTTCGTTTTAATAACCTCATGAAGACACATGGCGAGGTCAATGAATTTAATCTTAGTTCACTTGTTAAAAATGAAAGTTTTTTCTTCTTCATTTACAATACCAGTTATCAGTTGGACATTTTCGCATGATGTTATATAATTTTACTCATAACGCAAACCTATACCATCAATCCAGAACAAAAAATCGTGTCGAATTTTCAGCGTAAGTAAGAGTAAATTTCCATAGATATTGTAAAAGAATTGTAATTTATTGCTCTAAGACATATGCATTTAGATCTATAACTAGATTGGCACTGTAGTATAATGCATGTGTTGTGCAAGTAAAAAAGGGGCGATGTGTGATCATGACTTTCTCTACATTATCTAACAGAAAAACAAAAAGAAAATATAGTAACTCCGGAAATGTCAATATCAAGTTAATTTTTAAGTTAAGGTCAATGTGTGTAACATTCAGAAGTAAATCTAATTAAACCGAGCAGAATAAACCTTATACTCTATATGTTTAGTTCAAGACAACTTGAAACGAAAGTAATTTTCGGAGACAGGTCAAAGTAGACATTTATGATTTTGTGTGACGGATTTATGAAAAGATCTTTATTTAAAACAAAATGAACGAATACGTAACTGTGCGAAAACTCCAGTTATTAACCGAGTGGCTGTTTTGTTTTTGTCCTGTGTACATACAATATGTGGATACAGCTCAATTCATCGTCATTTATATGAGTAGGTTTCATTAAAGCACCAAAGTAGGTAGTTGAGCTGTTGAGTATCGTAGAAATGAGATTTGTATACAATGGTGAAGTTTTTAAACAAAAGAATAATGGGAATGTTTTGTAAAAGAATGCGTGGTATGATGGGCTCATTCAGTGATGACTCCATGAAATTATGGGAAACAGGAAATGATGACAACTGAAAAGACAATTGCACAGCGGTTACTATCCAAGTACATATTGACTATATATGCACCTTACATGAAATGTATTTATTAAAAGGATGGATAGTTGCTCTTTTCATAAAACAAGTTTTATTTTTGTTCCTCATAAAAGTAATGTAGAAATGCAATAGCCTTAATGTACTATGTCTAGAGGCTACGGATTTCTGAAAAAAAATCTTCTTGCGTCATCCCCACATATACATAAAACGAACACCAATATTTTGCACGTGTATTGTATGTAAAATACGTGAATTTTTGACACGAAGGGTTTATTTTAACTTTTTTCATATCTCTATGAATATCAAAGAATAAACTTTGAGAATTTGGCGAGGCAGGTAGATATGTATATTTACAACTTAAACTAGTGTTTTTCTTTGCGTTTGTTTTGTTTTTCATTTATTCTCCACTTTCATTTTGAGCAAAACCTGAGAAGATTAACTGAAGTAATCTCCTATGATAATCTGAAAAGGTGAACGATGTACATAGATTCGGTTGCTGTGATTTCCACATTTAAAAACAAACGATATTCTAAAATGAAAACATACTTTGCAAATTGTAAATACCTCTATATATATCACGTTTTTAAAATGTAACCTTTGAAACTTTAGTGTTACTAAATTGATATAGTAACCCAATGATGTGTTGAATAGCAATTGCTCACTTTCACTTTATCTGTTGCGTGACATTTAACTTGCTGCGCAAGTGTTCAAATATGTAAATGACGAGTAAAATTGAGTCTTAAATGAAAGTCAAAATTCTACGCAACATCAACACTACTATATGTTGTGTTAATGCATGGGGCTTGAAAGGTTTATCTTAGATGGCAAAGATTTTGGTGACCTCAAACAGTAATGAACAATATTTTGGCAGAACATTATTAGGTATGGTTCCCATAACTTACTAACTATGGCATTCGTGCTTTTTCCAATTTACATTGTTGTTTACAGAGCATGCCAACGAATTTGCAGGAAATTTAACCGAACGGTTAGTTGATGGATTATAATTTAACGTTACAAGCTCACAATGAATGAGTGGCCAATGTTAGATTGCCAACAGAAAGATATTCAGACGACACTCATCCAAACATTTATGTTCTATACTTAAATGAAAATAATTGTGTCTAGCCAATCTTCGAAGTACATTATACATATTAATATCAATTTTGCGTGGGAAGATCAGTCAAAGCTAATTGGTAATAGTAAAAAAACGTAGATTGGAGCTATAATATAGGAATTGGTATTAAAACTGTTTGTTGATGATATTTCCCTCGGAAACATTCAGAATTTAAGTTTAATTATTATAAATACAAGCAATTCAGTTTTAAACAAGCAATAAATGTGTCTTTCTTAGAAAATCTTCCGTGTTCGTTTCCTTTCCAAACATATAATAAATATTAAAGCCTATGGCTTAAAATACACCTCTGTGTTGACGTATATAATTGTAATTTAGATGGTCTATTATTACTGTTACATACGTATCCTCAGCTTAAAAATTCCATTTCCTTCTTGGGAATATGAATTGCATAGATAGATACACATATCTCTTTTTCATTTCATGTATACATGTATACACTTTGAACATAAAGTATAAAAACCAATGAAAAATGTTTTTCTTTTTCATTCAAACCAATCTGCTGATGCATCTTTCATTTGACTCTAATTGCTTTCTTCTCCACAGCTTCTTTCGGTTAGTATTATTACATATCCGCATTCTCCAAAATATACTATTTTTTATGCTATGAAAGTAATTTAATCTGTTGCGCAACAGATATTTCACTAGTACAAGTGGAGTACTCTACCTGCATTTCCAAAAGCTCACTATCATCATTCACCATCATCGCCACACTGCAAACTTTCTATAAAGCTTATGTAGAATGTAAGGCATTTTCATTTCAGGATTGTTCCTTAAATTTATCATGGTATTCTCCCTCGACGAGGTGAGAACGACAATGACAAGTACATAATATGTAAAAACATCCATATGACCAAGGTTTAACTTTTAAGCACCCCGCTGTGACCTCTTAATTAATGAAACTTTCATCTGGAACTAATTCATTAAATTAAGAGAGAACGGAAGCGTGAAATATGAGTTTTCTCCTTGCCATGCAATATATACATTAGCAACAAACCAGTATAGATTAAAAAATCCAGCCAGACTTATACTGTAATCATCACCTTGCCTATAATTTTAACAAACCTAAGGACATCCCTAAAACATTTTGTCTTCATCCATACAGATTTATTGTACTCACACCCACTGTCATTATAGGTGAAAGTAGTCGCATTTGCAACGATTTTCCTTTCACACCACAAACCCAACTAAAACATTTTACTTTATGTGTATTGGTTGGTGGTTTACTTAAATAGCGTATATTATAGTCAAGATGCTTATTTGTTAGGAAGGGAAATGGGATAGGTCTCAAGATACCCATGCATCATGTTTTCAAACCAAATACGTAGTATTTATTATATCGGCATTTCCTCACACCAATGCAATCAACCAAATATACTTACAGAGAGATCCAATTCTGCCATCATCGCGTAAATACATCTTCATCACAGCGTGTTGTGTAAGTGTGTAGAGTTGGATAAGTTACCCATAAACCTTCTTTTGAATTATAGATTAAAGAAAATGTCAATGTGGTCAAAGTATTGAATGATTTTGGTATGTTTATGAAATACTTCATGCCTTTATTCAAAGCTATACATTTACAGATGAAAGTTACTCTTCTGCACAATGCTACCCCTCTAAAACCGGAGATTGACAAGATATGATGCTGTAAAGGATTATATTGTGAGAAACACAAATGCAGGGAGGGAGGAAGCAATCAAAATCAGATTTTCATTTTCTTCTACATGTTTCTTGTACCTTGGAACCAACCAGACAGGGTGTTATGCGTCAGTACTTATAACTTGTACTTGATCAGACTCTGGTGGTGATAAAGTTTGTTTTCTTCAGACAAAGACGGAGGAACTGGATTTAGAATCAACAAAACTCTTCAGAATTCCTTCCGTCGATTCGTTGATACCAGAGGATATAAGTCACAAACAACAGTGACGACAGAGCTAGGGCTCTACAATGCATCAGGCAACGTCGTATCGTATATATTGATGGTAAAAAATAAATGAAAGTAGTGTGCCAGTAAAATGGACTTTTCACTTTTTAAAGCTATGCTTTTCCTTTTCCCTCACCCTGTTTTCTCGCCCTTGGACATGTTATACCACTTACTCCTCCACAACTGCTAGAAAATGCAAAACAAAAACGTGAAGTTGCAATATTTGCTGATACCCGCAAGAGTACAAAAAAAGTTTTGAGTTGGAGAGAGAACTGTGAGTGAGGCATGAGCTCGACTTCCAGGCGCTCAGGTCTTATGTGCTGGATTAGTAGAATTAGTTAATTATACTTGCAAGTCGTAACTCCCATAAACTTCCTTACTCGTCTTGTTCCTTCACTGATTTAGCAAACATGTATATGTACGTTCGGTGTACAATTCATTATTGTGATAAATCGAAAGTGATACGAGACGAATAAGAAGAAAACAATAGAATGAAATTGTGGTATAGAACGGAGATGAAACAAATATAGACAAATGTTACATGACAATTGCTTGTAAAAGCTTAAATGGGACCGTCTGCGTCTTCATAAAGATTAAAGGAGATGCCATTACTTGCTTAATAGGATTTTGTCCCAAGTAAGTAGAAAATTGTAAGAATGATAGTTTTACGTTGATGATAACACTCTCTCTGCCGGTCAGTTTATATGTAACATCGATTAAGGTAACAAAAACCAACGTAGCCCGCTAAAGATGAAGATTTTAGATCATTTATATTAATTTTCTTATAATCAAACAAAACATTAAATGAAGTGTATGCGTGTCTCTTACTACATTATTATCTCAGCATTTTCAACAAAAACTTACTACCTTTCTCTGTTCGTTTTGTGGCATTTGAATTGTCTCAAAACGCCCCTTCCTCTCCCTCTCATGTAAGTCTTTGAAGAAGAATGATATGATACGACGTTTACGTTAGGGTTCGTTTGGTTCGGTAATGAATGTGCATCGTTCACAGTGTATTAACACGGTGAAAGCATAAAAGACAAAAGTGAAAGTAGACACAAATGTAAAATTTAAACAATAAACAATTTTATTTAAAACATGGAATATCATTGGCGTACAAAGTTGATTTGCATAAAATTGAACTTTGGTTAAAACAATTGATTAGAATTAAGTCAATCGATGAATGTATAACATCGATGAAATATGTTCACTGTAAAACGGTAAAAGTAGTTGTAGTATTTCATTACTGTAGGAATGCTGTATAATTCATGCAGCATTATACAGCAATATAGCGGTATCATGTGCATTATATTAGAAGTTCATTTAGTACATTTTGTGAAAACATTAGTAAAATACGGATAATTAATATTTTTAAGGATAAACATGAAGATTTCATAAACATTCGATCTTGTCATAGCTAGCTGTAAGAATTCATAAAGTACTTTCCTTAACCTAATCTTCATTTGAGAATCTCGTAAAAATGCAATTGCTCGAATGTAAGTACATTGTTTGCACAAAATAGGCAATGAGCGTTAATCACAATAAAATTTGAACATGGTAAACATTAAACATGGCTGTACGATGCATATAAATATGCAAATTAAAAATAATTAGGCGAAAGACACATTAATCACATAGAGACAGAAAATACCCAAATGTCAGAGTAAATTTTTAAGATTGGAGTGCTGTAAGTGGTGGTTGTCCATGAGTCTTCCTCATTTGTGTTACAAGCTGATTTGGTATTTCCGCTAAGACCTCCTTCGCTAAAAACGCTTTTGTCTCCGATTGATTGTGCCCATACAACGAGATGAATTTCTGAAGTTCTATATACACAATAAATTATAAAAATTGATTTCTCTCGCTTGCTTGTACATCTAAACTTAAATGCTTAATATTAAAATTCAATCATTCATTTTCGCTAAATCTAAAAACAACTTTTGTTTTTAAAAGCTCATGTTGCTTTGTACTTCTAAAATTTAAATTAATTCGTACGAAGCATTGTAAAACGTTACTAAAGCTAATTACAATAGAGTGAAAAAACAAAAACAAGACTTGTCACAAGCAATGGCACCGAAAAGTAGTTAGTTTGTGATATCCCGAGATTAAGAAGGGATGATTTAGATTTACAATAAAGTCGGTGAGATAAAAATACATATATGGTGCGCAATATAAAATAAAATATCGAGATAATGTCATTTGGGTGATTTTTAATAATGTAAAATGAACTTTTTGTCGCAGAATTTTTAACGCTGCCCAATTTTAAGAGAAGATTTGACTAACTTCCTTCGCATCCACCAAACAACCTGTTCTGGTAGCTCAGCTAACACTTCTCTAGCCAGATTAATTTTGCTATGTACTTGAGATCCATAGCCATAAGTACTGGTGAAAAACTTTCGAAGTTCTGAAAATACAATATGGCAATAAAACTACAGTTAATTCTAATTCAGTATACGGCGGGTGAGTAAATTTTGTTGTCATTCATATTGGGGGTGAAAATGAAATTTATAAACTACAATTGAACAAAAGGGTGAAGAAAAGGTGCAAAGGGCCTAATTAGGTCTCAGACAGTATTGTGTAATGTATCGTATCATGCTTTTCGAATGTGATGAATTAGGTATAATTGAGTGCTCTTTAAAAATCAGAATTCAAACGAAACTCTATTTTAGTAGAATTGTGAAGCATAAAGAATAGACAAAAGCATGAAATAAGAGTAAAGAAAGAAATGATAAAAAGAAAACTTAGCATAGCACACATTCAAGCGAGACTCAGACAACAAAAACCTATCAATTTTAGTATTGGTCAACTTACCAACAAACTGTACAATATCTCTGACTGCTGTTCTTCCATTATGCCTTAAAAGTCGACCGTCACTGTCCAAGAATTCCATCGCTGAAAAATCCTCATTGCCAACTCCAATAATTATTACTGACATTGGCAAGACTGAAGCATTGATGATGGCTTCTTTCGTAGCATCCATGTCTGGATCACAAACAATACACAACCATTTAGAAATATTCTTTAACAAACAACCAATCTTGGCCCAAAGAACATGTACTCACCACAAATAATTCCATCAGTGATAATGAGTAAAACGAAGTAATTTCTACCATCTTGGTACGATGCTGCAAACTGTGCAACATGATTAATGACAGGTGCAAAGTACGTAGGTCCTAATAAAGAGAAATATTCCTTAAATATTTGGTTGAGACAAAAGTCAACCCTTCTGGTTTAAGCATATACTTACCATATAGTTGAACAGTATTAAGAGAATGGTAATAGGCTTGTAAAACGCCACTCACTCCTTCACAAAACGGGTTTTGGGGATTTCCATTCAAGAAAAATTCATGTGAAACGATTTGGCTGGGAGGAACTCTTGCTCCAAAGCCAAGCGCAGGAAATAGCTTGTCCGAATCGTAATCTTGAATAATTTCACCTGAAAACAATTCAATACAAAAATCCATTTAAAAACGCACATAAGACTAAATGAATTTTGCTACCACAGTATTTCATAACAGTAATTGCATACCAACTGCTTTTATGGCAAGAGAATATTGATTATCCGTTTGAGGATTTCGATAATGCAAGCTGCTTGGGTTGTTTGGATCACCTAGTTTAAAACACAGAAACATATAAAATGCAACCCAAACACAGGAAATCAATTTAATAGAAAATTAAAATATTAGACCAACCATTTGAAGCTGTGAAATCAACAGCAACCTGCATTGGATAATTTAATAAAAACGAACATTATAAAACTCTTGTCTTTCGAGTCGCGTATCAATATTACGAAGTTAAGAGACTTACCGTAAAGTGCAGTTGCACTCCACTTTGGATGTAATCTAAGAATGATTTTTCTTCTTCTATCCGAACCCATTCTATAGTCAACGTACCAGAATTTGTATAAGATTTCTTTTTATCTTTCTTCTTCTGATTAACAACAGCAAAAGATGCACTGGTACCAGTCACCTCTAAAAGAACAAAAACAGTTAATACATATTTTTAAAATAATTCAATACATGACACACAAGTTTCAGGTATATTTCAAGCCGATATCCATGCATACTTGATTGAATTTCACTGTAAGATGTCTGAAATTCTCCAATAAAATCACTAGTTCCATCATTATCCCAATCCCAAACTTGAAACCGCAGGGGACGATCTGGATTTCCGCTAGTCAACGATATCACTCGCATGGAAAATGGTGTCCAATCAGGATTGAGTGTATTTTTTATGACGTCAGTTTTATGAACATTAGTCCAAGAGCCGTCATCCATTTTCTTAGCTATGATAACGTACGGATCACTTTTCCCAAAGAAGTCCTTCTTATCTAAGCTTCTCGCATGCATTTTCATATACAACACCTCTTTGTTGGTGCCCAACTCCTCTGCTTGTACCACTATCTGGGAAGATTTCCCAGCGAACCCAGGAGGAAGATTCAGATTTTTTTCAAACTAAATTGCGACACCAATTATAAATTCAATTAAAGCATTCTGTACTCAATTGAATGATAGGTAAATAATATAGAAATTATCTGTGTACCTTTTTATTTGGTGCAGCAACTACTTCTCCCAAGCTACATTCCAACGATCCTAAGTAATCATGAGCATCAACAGTATGAGAATTTCCATCCCAGTCATAAATCGAAAACTTCACGACCTGTCAATGAAATGAATTTTTATAAAGGGCATCTGCTTAACCTGTTGATAAGTAAGTAAACTGATGAATACTGTTGACTTACTTGTCGTTCCTCAAATCGATAATCCATTGTAAATTTCGTATTCCATGACGGATTCAAACTATTTTTGATTTGCTCTGTGCGACCAATTTCACTGTACTGATTTGTTCTAAGATCTTTCTGGTACAAAATACAAACTGGGTCAGATTTTGAAAACGTGTCACGGTCCAGAAGGTTCCTGAACAACATAACCAAATACTCATATTAAATATACTTTTATTTGTATGCATCGTAAAAACAATCTGTGAACGAAAATTTATTTTAAAAAATGTATGCTAAGGATTCACAAAGATCGCCTGAACGTATGAGTCACCTGCATGAAACTTTAAACTCAATTAAGGAAAATATTCTACTTGGACCAGGACCCAAAGGCCGTGGACCACTACAATTTGATTTTGTATTTTCTTCGCTCATTTTTAAGTATCTATCAAAGTCATTAAAGTAGCTCCCAACGACAAGTAAATATAATTCTAACGACTGAGTTCCTTCTTTTTAAACCACCAAAGTTGTGACTGGAATGATTGAATACGCACTTGCATTGCACTGAATTGAAAGACATGTTCCATATCTTTATTTCAGTTCAACCAACCAAATGAAATGATCATGTCTATTGCTGTTGATGAGTCTAAAATTCATCTCTATACTCAGTCAGACATACAATACAATACCTTGTCTGTTGCCGTAACCAATGTTGATATGATAATGATATGATAACTCTTTTCTTATCTGGGTTGCACCTTCCACTGAAAGCGTGACAAATGCATTGATGATTGAGTGCTGATTACTGATAGAGAAAACAGTAAATGTTTCACAAATTACTTGAAAATTAGGTTCTTACGTATCTTCAAAGATTACGAGAACATTATACCTTGTTGACGTTAAGTATTTATACATGCTAGATGAATGGAACATCTTTCGCGCATGTACCATTATGACAAGCTGTAACCATCAATCAATAATATCAGTTAGCATGGATGCAATGCAATTAAGCTCATTCAATCAGACATACACATTTGATTGAATGCACCACATACCATTTCATATCTTTGAACAATTTAACATTCAACATTACGTTTGCCGTCAGTCAGCCCCCACTGACTAAACAATACATTCTAGTAAAATGATCCATAATTTGTATTTGAACTACGCTATGCTGATTTCTAGTGTGTGATCTGTGCGATGAACAGATAAAGGAAATAATGAAATAATACACCAAAGACTAAGTATACAGGTTAAACAAAAATATATTCCTTAGCAACTTCTCATCTTCGAAAAGGAAATTTGAAGACCATTCAGTACGAAATATGTTCGAAAAGCATGTACAAATAACCATTATCATAATTTCTCGTTTACAGAACCTTCAAACTTCCCATTAGTTTTTCTGTGCTCAAATTGTTATATAAAGTGAAAATAAAGTTATGACATGACATTTTTATAATGAAGGTATTTTAATTCCTGGGTGACTTTATTCTAAAGATAACGTAGTTTACAATTGATATTATTTTTCACACGACATCTATATATCACTGTCCATTGTCGCTTGTTTACCGAGGGTGAATTGGTCATCTCATCAACAACATTACTCTTACTTATTACTACTAAAACAATAACCTTACAAAAATATACAAAAAACGCGATTAAGAAATCAACATGTTTAAATTCAAGTACCTCGATCTAATACGTAGACTAGACACTTGATTACAACGAACGAAATAACTGAATTTAAATAAAAACTGAACAAAAGAAAACCAATTATTTATCAACTCCGCAAGACTATGTTGCCAATTTCAGTCTAGTCAATTAGTGCACCTACAGAGGTACTTAGCAAGTTCTTACACATATCGACATATCGATTTGCAAATTTAAATTAAGATCAACGATTTCTACATTTCTAATTATATTTCTCCAATGGTGCGTAATTGAGAAGCTTTTCGATGAGATCCACATGGCCTAAAAGCATCCTTCGGCAACAGTATCTCTTCAACCCCAATGCATCCAGAGCGTCACTACAAAAGTTCGAAATTACCAATTGCAAATTACTATGACGACGTAAAGTTAAATTGAATTTTCGTTTGGTTTAATACACTGTCAATGCTATAACGATTTAATTGAGAATGTGCAAATAATTAATTATAATGATTTACCCCTCAGTATATTCAGCTTGGAGCAAGCCCAGGTAGGCCTCCCATTTATTTCCTATGACCTTTCCACAGGTGAAGCAACGGACCGGAATAATCATTTTGGAATATTTCTTTTCCAAACGTAACTTTGACCAAGTTCTATTACTCGTATTGAATGTGCGTAACACGCACTGAACTCAACTGAACAGATACTGTCAATCCTCCTCTCACAACAATCAATTGTTTAAAAAATAGTAACTTCGAAAAACAATTTAATATTCTCCAATTTTTTTACTTCAAACAATTACGTGTGTAAACGTGTGCGGTTGCTGTATGCAAGTAAATAATGATCGATACTCTGTGGTTCATCTTTGGGACAAGGATGCCGAAGTTGACGGGGTGATCTGATACAAAACTTCATGCATAAGCAGATTTGATACGCTGCGCTGCTTCTATGCTGTAGTGTAGTGTAGGTAAGTCACTATTTGTCATGCATGTATATCTCATCTTTGAAAGACATAAAAGCTTCCAGAATGGAAAAATATGTTGGCCGGATATAAATGCTGTTCATTGTGTTCAATTCCATTCCATTATTTCGTCAGCTAGTGTTTAATGGGTAGTTTAATGTATCAACTAGGATCATTTAAAATAATTATCTGTACTTTAATGACTCTGATAGTTTCACTTAGTGTATCCAAGCTAAAATTAAATGAGCCAGTGCAGCGGTGAAGAAAGCTGCCAATTTTCATTGTAAATAATATAGTTTTTGAGATTGAGAAATGAGAAAGCAGAGTTGAAGCTGTTGCTGATATGCTAATATTTTTTAAATTGTTACCAGACTAAAAATGCATATGATGTGTCTAATGGACAAAGTATAAGTACTCATATTGAACAACTAATTACAAGATGCAAGGTGATCCATATTAGATTGGCTCCGCAAAGGATAAGTCTGAGTTTTCATTAAGCATTCTATGCATGATATAAGTGATATAACTATTAATTCTGATTTGAAAACTTACTTGGCAGAAACAGTAATTTCCACACGGGAAGTCGGCATTGTAAATTGACCAGAGGCATTGGCACTGTTAGTGGTTCCTTGTGCTTGTGTAGGTGGAATAGAAATGGTGCTTCCGTGATTGGCACCACCACCTCCCATGGCATTCTGGTTGGGGTTGGGGTACGGAACGGGAGGAGCACCTGGTCCAGACATCGCTTGTGGATAAGTTGGAACAGCTCCAGGGAGAGCTCCTGGAGCTGGATAGCCACTATTGGGGTAAGGAGCAGCTGGAGCTGGATAACCACTATTGGGGTAAGGAGCAGCTGGAGCTGGATAACCACTATTGGGGTAAGGAGCAGCTGGAGCTGGATAACCGCTATTGGGGTAAGGTGGAGCTGGAGCTGGATGACCACTACTGGGGTAAGGTGGAGCTTGATAACCACTGTTGGGGTAAGGAGCAGCTGGAGCATTCGGGTAAGGTGAAGGATCCATACCGGGTGGTGCTGTTGGGTACATGGCAATTGATCTCAGGGTCCAGGGTTGACTTGCTCAGTTGATTCCTTTCCTTCTTGTCCCACGTTTCACTTCCTGTCTGAATTTTAACGTATAATACAAAAAATTTGGTTTCCAATCCCAAAATTGATCATATCATACAATACTTTTTAGAGGATTCACTTCACAGATAATCATTGAACTACAATCTGCATAATTTTCCTTTTAAGATTTAATCTGTGAACTGGAAACAAGTCAATGGAAACACTAAACAATTTAAACTGCTCTGTCACAATTTGAATTTTACACTAGAACAATAGATCTTTTATCTACTCTACAATCTATAACATTTCATTATTAATCTCTCCTACTTTCGTTACGCTGGTAACATTAGCAACTAAAAACTGTGTCCAGTCACAACTAGCAGCGAATTCGCGATTTTACTCATGGACACAATGAATATGAATCTTTTACAACACGTCGCATTATGTTTATTGCTCGCAGCGCAACATCTGGGTGCATGAACTACCAGTATAAAAAATGCTAAATAGATAGCTAAAATATTGATTTGATGAGCTTTTTAGATGCAATTTGGAATGGCAAGGCGATATTCCATCGAACTACAGAGTGATGTCCTAATTTGTCTAAAGCAAGGATGACGTCCAACTTCGATAATGTTTACAAGTAGATAGGCATAAATATAATATGTGTATTTACATAGTGCGTCAACAACTCCTTTTTTACTATATTATGCTCGCTTCATATCCAGTACGTAAGTATAATCAATCTAGTGATGAAGACAACAACAGCCACAAAAAAATTGCAAGTTTGCAAGCATGGCATGACAATGACGTCAGACCAGATAGGTCTGTATGTTGTATATATGTGCTTCTAAAGCGCAAACACTTGTTTGCATGACTACATGATCTTTATATGCGCTTTTAATTTATAAACGCGGATACATAAATATATATATACTCTTAAGCTGCTTCTATTTCTTTCTTCGCATTCATCGTAAGTTTTTTCATTGAATCGTTCATTGTTTATATTTAGTTTTCGCAGTAATAAGGACAAAGGAAACAGATACTGAAAAACGAATTATGAATGAATCGTCATCTCAATCTCATCGTCATAGGCGTATAATGCACGATCTTCAATTTCTTGGTAGCTACTTGGCTACTTGTAAAAATAGTGCCTAGTGAGGAATTTTTCTTCTTCTAATGACATCTTTAGCCGATTGTAAACCATGCTATCTCGAGGATTCGATTCGTGCAGATATAAAAGGTCAAAAGCTAAACAACGCGTCAATTGTACAATTGGTGTAGTACTCTAATGACGTCAAGTCCTACTTATACGTAATGATAAAAACGTTTACTGACTCACCGAAGTCTAAATGCTGTTCATGTACGAGAGTAATGTGTCATCTAAATTAAATAGTTAATGCAACAACTTTAAA
>JAQFZH010003140.1:0-14513 GCA_034695485.1 Entomobrya nivalis | reverse complement strand
GTAACCGTTAACTGCCCGTTAATTCAAGAAGTAATGAGTTTTAGACCAGAATCTCTTGGCAAAGTTTGATCACAATAATTTAATCTATCCATTAGTGCAATTAAAAATATATTCACCCATTTAAAATGCATGTAACCGTAAAAACCGTCAATTGACCGTTACTCCACAACTATTGAGTTTATGACCATGGTGTCTTGAAAAGATGGAGCACAATACGTTTATCTATCGATTGGTGCAATAAAAAAATCGCTCATTTAAAAAGCATGTAATCGTCACTTGACCGTTACTCCTGTACCGTTAAACCGATTTGGCGGAAAATGACTAGCGATTGACCCCTTCACATGAGGTGTCTGTGTGCCAAGTTTGAAGAGAATTGGTTGAAGGATGTCCAAGTTGGAGCGCACATGGACGGACAGACGGACGGACGGACGGACAGACGGACAGATAAACAAACTAAAATTATAACTACGATTTCATCTTCGTAATAGACCACGTAATTGGTGTTACACATGAAAGGAATACTTTAACACACAGAAAAAGTACTAAACATTTATTAAATCTTATTAAATTGAGACATAAAATTTATTACATAAGTATGTTAGTAAATTTAGCAAACGTTGATAACTAGCTTTGATATTTAAATTATTGGTTCATTGTACCACGCTTATTTTACTTTTCAACAAGAGAAAAACTGTCTGCTGCAAAATAAATCGAATTAAATTCGGACCTCGAGTTCGATCTATTTTATGAAAACTTCCCACTTTAGACACGATAGGAGGAAAACTTTTGACAATTTTCCTAAAAATTACGCTTTGGTAGTCCTTTCCTGTAGCACACTTCGAGCGGCCAATCATTTTGGACGATATTCGCAGTGATTGACTACCAACATCAAATATAACACATATCAATAGCAACGCAGTTAGTAACGAAGCTATCATACTTCCCCCAACATATATGTTAAACATTGTATGATATCTTATAAATGTGTAAGCCAGACCAATAGATACAGCCGCACCAATAAATTCGGCCGCTTCAGCTTCAGCACTTTTCACTCTTTTTTCTATTAAAAATCTTTTCACTTTGTCTTTAAAGCTAAAAAATGAATCGCTGTTTTTTATTTCTTCCGATAATTTTGCCCAGCTACTTGTGACCAATATAAGCTTTAATATAAGCACGTGGATCATTTTTATGCTTATTACGTAGCTGAAAGCGAAGATCAGCTAGTATTGAATTTAACGCGTTTGTTTGTCTGTCTGTCACCACGATAACTCAAGAACGCGTTGACCAATTTCGTTCAAATTTGGCACGTAGGTCAGTATGGTCACCTACAAGAACCCTATTGATTTTCAGCCCCTTGGGTTAAACCTCAAGGTCAAAGTCGAAAGGTTTCAATCTGTTCATGGAATGCATTTGAATAGCACAATCGATGGCCCTCGTGAACTTCATTACGAATCACATGTCACTTGATGTCAAGGTGACCGCAGAAGGTCAGAAATCGGGGTCAAAGTTTGCTTCTTCAAACTTATGTCATGTAACATATCATTCAAAATCGTTTTTCATTAGAAAAAACAATGACTATCTCTAGGGTCGTTATAAGTCACAACATTTCAGCTACGTCCTTATGATCGCTCCTACAGCGGGTTTATTAAGAGTTCCTATGTCCGAAAACCAAATTGAAAGCTAATGAAAAATTATTTATTTATTAGTTCTTCCACTTATTGGGTAAAAGTTGACAAAAACAGTTTCTTTCACACGTGTTGTCAAATTATTTCAAGCAGGAACTTACGAAATAATAAAAGTTGTGAAAATATTTCCCTGTATTATCTGATTAGTCCTACTGATATAGCTCATATTAAAACTTAAACTGGTGAAAACAATTTTCTATGAGAACGTTGAGCCAAACTTCTACGTTGTCAATAGGAAAATGGAATAAACAAAGTGTTTATTGACACCGTTGGGATGTTAGAAAAATTAAATCTAAAATTAAATTCATGGCACGTTTTCAAATTTAGATCAGATTTCGTTTTATGAATTATCAAACCCCATCAATTTCGTAGTACCAAGTCGTATTTAAGCATATCAAAAGCTAGATTTGTATTTGCTGAAAAAATGCAAAAATTTGTAAAATATGTTTAAAGATTCCATCCTTGTATAATCTTTTGCTATTTAAAAATCCGACCGTATGTTAAATCATGTATAAAAATCAATGTATGTCTATATGCATTTATTGAAAATGAAATCAAAATACAAAACTACAAAGTGGCTAACAGGTAACTAATAGGCTGTTTTACACCTGGAAGACTTATGCGATTTACCAACCTGAAGAATTTATCATTTACGGAGTTACACTGTGTAGAATTCTTGTATGTATTCCAGCGGGTATTTTGCTTCAAACTGATCATTTATTTGTGCCATATTATGTAAATCAAGCCATAAACTAGCAAATTCTGGGAAAAAACTTGAAAAATCAAATTAAGGTTTAGGCTTTCCCGCTATTGGAAAACGTACTTGCGAGGAATTATATGTATACGTGGTTACATTGTGTTTCATGATCTTTCCGTTAGCATATTTTAAAGCCCAATTTGCCTCATCATATATTCCATTGTAACCTATATTTGGAATTAGTTTATTTGTTAGAACATTAGTATCAATTACAATAGGTTGTGTTTTAACATATGGTACGTTTAGTATTTAATTTGTACTAGTAGCTATAATGATATACATTTAAAATGTGATTTGTGATGTGCGAAAATTACCTGTGTTAAACAACATGTGCTTATATTAAAACCGAATTTCCAGTTTTATAAATACTTCAAAATGTTTACGACAAGTCAACTACCTATTAATTTGGGCAATCTAAGTTTTTCTAAAATTCTAATAAATTTGATCTTTATTGGAATTATTATAGTCTCCTGCATCATTTGAAAATAGGTTGAAATCCTAAATTACTTTTTCAAAATTTAGAACTTATTTATTTGAAATAAAAATTAGTTTCTCTTGAAATTCCGAAAGCAATTTCTCAACAAACTCAATTTACTAAAAATATGAAAACCAAAATATTTGTATTTATTTTAAAACGTCTTAATATTAATTACTCTGTAGCCTTTTGTACCAGCATAATTTTACATTATTGCTGTATCTCCTAAAAAGTGCTATCATGCTTCACGGTATAATTAGCAGCACAGCATCTGTTATGTTGCTGGTGAGTGCTTCAAGATAAGCCGTTATTGCATCTTCACCTAATCCAAGGAAATTGCCAAACTTTATCCGTACCTTCTTGTACGCCTTCCACTTGGCTGTGAAGTAGTACCATCTTTTTACGTTATTACATCCAAAATATTGTGCTCGTTTTGTCTCTAAAAGCTCAGAGCTATACACCTGAACATTTACGGCTAACCTTAAAACCAAAATAGATATGCCTAAACCGCAAAAGAAACATGCTCCACAATCAGCAATGATTTGAACAGGCAAAATACTTACACAATTAATACACGCCCAAGCATACAATGTTAAAAATATTTGCCCAAATATAATAAAGTATAGAACCATTTCTGATATAAGTTCTTCTATAATTTTGATGAAAACCAAAACATGAATATAGTATTTTAAAAGTAATGTATCTGCAAATTGATTCTTAAACTTATTTAAGGCATGGCAATAGCTTTGTACATGATATAGAATCAACGAAACAATGTAAAGGAACAGGAAGAAAATTTTTGAAATCACGAAAAAATATAAGCTTGATAATACCATAAATATGATATTTTTAAAATTAAATAAACTACCTGACTATATCACTTGTGAATGGCTATTCCAAAAGACACGCCAAATAATGTAAAATGGGTCTATATTAAAAATAACAATTGTAAAGGGAAGTTGTGGACAGAAAAGAATCAGTGCACAAATTAAGTAGTTCATTAGAAATCCCAAGATATCATGTCTCGGCTTTTGGAGTTGAATACCTGCGGTTTTTTGAAATGAAAAATTATTGTTGTAAAATTTACCAGAACAAGTCATGAATAATCATGCAGAAAATACGTAGATGAACGAGAATAAAAAATAATGATATGTAAGGCAAAAACGTTTTTTCTGCAAGCCAACTGGCGACATATGAGTATCTCTGGACCCCTATGGGTTAGGATTTGACCCGTGGTCCCTTGAGTTGATATATTTTGAACCCTCTATCAAAACTCACAGTAAACGTTTTTGCCAGTAAATATACATGTGACGTTTGACCCCTCCTGACCCCCTTATGGCCTATGAAAGTTTGGATTTGACCCTAGGTTCATTGAGCAAATTCGATCTACTTTAAGAACTCAAACGTAATTTGCAGTAAAACAAGTTGACCACTAGCTAACATGAGACATTTGACCCTCTCCGGACCCCGAGAATTGAACCGGTGGTCCTTCACATAAGGTTGGTTTATTTTGAACCTTCTATCGAAACATGCAGTTGGAGTTTTTGCCGATAAACTAACAAAATATTCGACCCCTCCCTCCCTCAAGTGTTATAGCCCTGGAAGCTGAAAATCCCTAGATATATTGAACATTTCAACTGAGAAGTCTAACTACCAAGTTTGAAGAGAATCGGTTAAAGTGTTTCGAAGGACAAAAGGACAAACAAACAAACTTAAATTTCTTTTCGAGTCATCTACGCAATAATGGATATGTTTCTCACCAAAGGAAAATCCTTGTTGAATGAACCTATTCACTTGGAAAAATGTATGCTTCTTCCTACGGAAAAATAACATGCAAACAAGACTAGTTGTTGTGTAATTTAGATACAAAATGAGCAAAACTATTTGCAGAATTGTTATTGATGGTGAGTAAAATGTTTTCAGAAGAGCTCCGAAAATTAATACCCAAATGCAAACGAAAAAGAGAAACATTAGCACAGACCAAACCAGAAGTGGTCTATTTTTGTCGGTGGCTCCCACTTTTAGGCCAACGACTTTGTTTGTTATTCTTAAATCTACAAAAACTGGTAAAAATCTGCCAATTGTTTTCGTGTAAAGATGAGCTGCTTTGAAAAGCAGGGGTGTAAATGCTGACTCGTTGTTCATTTTAACAATGAAATAGAGAGTGTTGGTATATCAATTGTTTGTGTGTTTAAGGTATTCGTTTAGATCGAACTTAAATTTCTGTTGTTTTCGAGCGCCTACCTAAAAAACGAATAAAAACTCAAAGGCAAGGCGTTGTTTTTTTCAAACGACTAAGTTTATTTACCAAGGGTTATCCACGAGTCAACCCTCAACAGAATTTCAATTATTTGATTCAAAAATTGATATGGTTAATAAAGTTGCAACCCAATTGTCACAATTTGATTGAATACTCAAATCCATCAAATGGTTAAAATCTATTATTTTGATGCCGACATAGGACAATTCAAACCACCACGCATAACATTTAGATTAATTTTCATTTCGCAATTAAAAAGATTGTTATTTGAATTGAGCGCTAACTTTCAAACGAGCTTGAGGCCTGTAAATTATTAAACCAGATGAAAACTCAATTTTCAAGACGCCCTAAAACACGCTGAAATAAATTGAAACATAAATATTTCTATATCAATAAGGCACGCACGAGATATGAACTGTTCATTTGACCGACATTTAAATTTGCTCGAGGCTTACCCAATTTTTATGAAAAAAATAATCAACGTTTGCCAATTCAAATTCAGTTTGTGTTTGAGTTAGATTGGATTTCACAAGATGACATGAAAAATTATCTTCTGTTACTTTTAAAGTTATAACAAAAATGTATTCATTTAAAGTATTTGTTAAGGTTTAAATACCACGCGTAACATTTAAATTGCTTTTCATTTTCCAATTAATTTTTTTCTTGCGTGGAGCTCTTATTTTCAAACTGGTCTGAGTAATTTGAATTCACAAAATTGTCAATTCACCGTAAGTAAATAAAATAATTGCAACAAATATTTTTATTCCAACAATTTCTTTGGGGTTAAATGAGATTGGGAACATGGATATAGATGAGTAATGGCTAATTCTGCTTAAAATCGTAATAACCTGGAGAATTTTTGGCGACGACATAGTTTGGCTGGGAGATAAAAATGAACTAAATTAGAATTTGGAATTAACCTGAGGTGTAGTACTTCAGGATGTTGGGTTTGCTGCTTATCTTAAATTAATATGAATATTTAATGATTAAAGTCTATATTTATTCGTTCTAAGGAAGTTACCAGGTCAGCACACTTCAGCTTCTAATAAATTACTTGTATTCTGAATTGTTTACGTGCTCATGAGTTTAATTGATTTTATAATAATTTGAAATAATTTTAGTTCAAATCTTTGTTCTACTGGAAAATTTGTAAATATTATTGTCTTAATAATAAAAAAATTATCGTAAAACTTATTTCAAATTAGAAGATAATGATAAAACACGTGCATGTTAAACCACCAGCTTATTGTCTTTCTAGCCGAGCAGACAAAAATAGTTTATTTACTTGTTTTGACAAGCAGGACACACACGCGCGTTAATATTTGTTATGGAAATATAGCTCTTGGTTCTTTGATCTGTCGTATTGATAGATCTTAAATTTAAACATGAATTGGAGAAAACAATCATGCGTCAGAATATTAAACCGGATTTCGAAGAACTTAATAAAAAAATAATACAAGAGCTTGTGACATCTGAATAAAAATTTACAACATTAAATTGTCTATTTTACTTTTGCTTTTTTTAATAAGAGAAAAACTGTTCGTTGAAAATCAAAACAAAACGAACCACATTTGGACCGTGTTCCATGTATTTTATGAAACTCTCCTATTTTCAGTACAACTGGCGAAGAGCTTTTCACATCTTTTCTGAAAAATATGCTTTAGTAATCCTTTCCAAATCCAATCCTTTCCAAACGTGAAATTAATTTTCGCTGTAATTAAATGAAATCAAGAACCAAGGATATTTGTATTTGTATTTATTTATTAAGTTTCTTTTGGGATCCCCCATGAAACAATAAATCAAATTACATAAAATAGTATATATATCATAACGAACGAAGTGAGTCTGAGTTTTTACAAGTCAATCGATAATTCACAGTAAGTATATTCAATGGAGAGAGCACGGTCATTAGTCATAACTTATTTCAGTACATTCAACATACAACAGATGAAGAAATGTTTGAATCATAATAGTAAGGAATTGCAAGGAAGGAACCAAGGATATGAATGAGTAGTTGCTCATTCTGCTTAAAATGAAAATAACAATTATAATTGTTGGCGAGGATATAGTTTGACCAGGTATTGTCATAAAGTAAATAATTCTGCTGGATTTACTTTTTGACACGACTTTCAAGGTTGGAGGTTGAGTGATTTAATTTATTCTTTATTTAATCAGAGCAAGCGGAGAGCTCACAACATAAGTCTCGTAACTTATATTCGTGTTTATTTAAAATAGTTTGCGTGATTGTGAAATATTTTTATTCTAGTAGAGCTGTCATTACATACGTCATCGAAACGCGAAATGGTTTAGATATTTTTAAATTTTTAATAGCAGGCATATAATAAATGTCAAATAGGAAGCTAAAGTAAAGCCTTACGTATGTCAACGCGCCAACGATATATTTACTTGTTTTTAACAAATACGTCAAATAGGAACTGACATATTTATATTAGTTATGCAAATATAACTTTTTGTTTTATTATTATATCCTACCGAAATAGGTGATATGAACTGGTAAAATTAAATCAATAAATTGCAAAATTAATGTTAAAAAAATGTTCTCGAAAAGTTTGCTAGAAGTGGGATATTTAGGAAAAGGCAAATACAAAAAAGCAAGCAACCAAATCTGAAAGAAAATTCTTTAAAAAATTCAGATCGGAACATAATTTTTAAATTGATTTGATTCCCAAAAACGTAAAATTCAACTAAGCATTTGCATGAGAACTAGCAAATAATCTATAAATAGTCGTAGTATTATAAAAATATATTACGATTTATGCGAGGAAAAATTTGATAGGGGAGTAACCACAAAATGGTTTGATAAATTTACAAATAAGTTTTAAATATACCACTTAATTCGTCTTTAAAAACATTAAACATGGTTAAGCATTAGAAATGTATGCATTCAATGATTTAATTTGGTTACTCAGTAAGTTTCCGTGTATATATTTTATATTAATTGGGGGTCTTCATGAAGATGGAATTTTTAAATTATTAGGTAAGCAACATTAGTCATTAGTAGGGTTTCCAATGATTTTTTAGGTCCAACGTATTTTTACAAGGCTTGAGTGGTTTTAAAAAACCGACACGGGTGATTGTATTGAGCTTTGCTTCAAATGAAAAACAGGATTTTTATTTTCTAATAATATGTCTTTGTGTCCACTGCAGCTATCCTAAGAGAGTGAAACCTCCTGTGTTTCCCTTAAAGAAAAGCTCATTACAATCACTCGTGTTGGGTTTTCCGTTAAAGCCACGCAAAAGATATACAGGACTGAATAGCTTAGGATTATTTCGGTTTAATAAAGAAGTTTAAATATGATAGCTTTGCTAAGATGTAATAAAAAAATGCCAAATAAAAAAAATTAAAAATTCCATACAGTCGTCAAGAAACGTTTTACGTTGCTTTACCCTCCAGGTAACGGTAAAGCTTGCAAAACCGATTTAATATTCCCACCAGTTACGTCGTGATTAAGAATGAGCTTAAACTAGTTTTCCGCGTAGATATTCAGGTAAAATCGATTTCAGAGGAAAGCTAAAATAATCGATGTCCCATTTCCGGTTGGATTTTTATCATACAGCCTGTCGGTAAGCCACTATGCCTTATGCTAACGCGCAGACTATACAAGTACGTATTACCATTGTTACATTCCCATTCTTCGTTCACCTTTCAGTGTAAAAACAAATGTGAAGCTTTTTAGTACCAACGGAGAATCTTAGCTGCATGACTTCATATTTGTTGACAGTTGTTTTGATTATTTGAGAAATCTCTTTAAATTTTCACAAGATCATTTCTGCGTATTTTGACTAGCATCGTATAGAGCATACTAGTTGATAGCCAATTTGATAAAATTATTCATTTTTGTGTGATGCCGTCGTCGAGTGTGCCCTCTTCTGAGTAAGCCAAAGTATAAATTCGTACACGACAGTAAACTGAAAGTGACTTGATTTTAATGGGGAATGAGCAAAAAATTTAGTTGACTACTAAACTAGTTTTTTAACGTGTAATCTGTAAAACATTAGAGTGCAACGTCTAATTATTCGTTTTTAAACTGATATTTCGGGACCGTGTTATATCCATATCTAGGATTGGATTTACAATATCGAAAGTAACGCTGTGTAAATTATAGAGGGTGCATTTTACATTTAGGAACAAACAGCGAATTATGATCCCCAGAAGTCACTTATGATTAAGAAGCAGTGAGTGAAGCTTTAGATTTTAAAGTACATTGTGGAAAATAAGTTGGTAAGGAAAGCATTCATATTATTGTACGTGTCAAAAAATATTGATCGTAGCTTTACATGTAAGGTTTGTGTGGAATTTAATTTTGCAAAAGCTAGCAACAATAGCCCCTTATAGTTATGTCGTGATGAAGAATAAGTTAAACGATTTTTGTCAAATATTAATTGCTTTGCTAAAATGACTGTATAAGTTCCAGGTTGAAATAATCAATGCTCGACTTCCTTCTTCTGTTATGATAAGTATGCTAGTACATGTATACAGATTAACGAATCGTATTTAAGCACAGTCCCACGTATGGCTTATGATTATTGATTGATATTATCTATCAAGCCAACTTGACACGTAAGCAGTCTAACCAGTGTTATATGAATTTCTCTCGGTCTTTAGAATGGTTTAGATTTCTAAGCAAAAGTTGCAGTTACTTAAAAAATTTACTTACTTAAAATGTACAAACCCATGTCTGTATAGTTGACAAATTACTTAGGTTTGTTTATTTAGAAAAAACAAGTGTAATCAGTAAAACGTAAAAGTGAATGAGGTCATCGTTAGGATCTAACACGATTATTTAGGGTTTGGGCATGCTCATCCATGGAATCACACAGTTTCAACAAATCAAACATATTTAGGGCGAATAACAAATTTTTAAATTGTGCACAACCATAGATTATAAGATTGGAAACAGTATTCGGAAACGTGTGGTGCTTGAATAATCTATAGTTCAGTTAACATTCAAAATCGAGCATCACAACAAGTTTACAGACCTTGCGGGAAAAAGTTGAGCATACCAAGAATAAAAAAATACTGTTCGTGGCTTTTGAAATATATTTTATATGCTAACGAATAAGTGGAAAGAATTTTTTGAAAGATTAGTTGCTTTGCTAAAAAAACGATTGCGTTATCTTCGGCTAGACATATTCTTTATCCAAATTCTTTGATTAAGTTAAACATTGTAAAGCAACAAATCTAACCAAAAGAGGTTACGTATAATCTCACGGATGTTTTACGACTGTTGATTGATGTAGTTCATGAAGCCTACTAAGCACGTTAGGATTTTAATATAAGGTTCGTGTCTAGTTTGGTTTTTCGTGGAAGAAGAATGCTAAATTTGAGCATCAAATTAAAATTTCTGAAATCAGCCAACTTAATTTGATAACATATCCCAGTACGAGGTATGTTATTGAGGAATATATAAGTTGAACAATAATTAAACACTTGAATTGATTCCTATGGAACGATTTCACCAACAATAAAACATAGTTATCACAAACAGATATTTTTGACTTTCAAATGGGGACGAAGCTAGAAGCCAAATTCTCGATATTGTTTGTTTTGTCTTGTTTATTAATAGGGAACATTAGCAACTACTTTACATTTGCGATACAAAACGAATTTTCCAAAAATGATCTTACCAAGCAAATCAGCATTCTCAATGCATTTGCAGGTTGCACTATACGCGTACTCAATTTTAGAGGGTTAAATATTGACTTCGAAGTGGTAACTCAACCTATTCTTCTTCTTCGATACTTATCCCACTGTGAAACATACTGTATATTTCCATATGAACTTGGCTCATCGTATGCAATATTAAAGAGCGTAAACTTATCCACTTGTCACGACGTCAAAACTGACAAATCAAACCTACCATCAAAACGTATAGGAGCTCAATATGCGGCGCAAACTCTCTCAGAGTCATTTCAACTGCAAATTAAAAATCTTACTTGTGAAGCTAACGTGTATCTTCATCCACCAACTGAAATAGGATCTCCACAAATGTACAAGGAAGGTTGGAGCTGGGAAAGTTACCTTACAAATCCAATTACCAGTAACTCTGATTTGACCGGAGTGGATCGAAGGCTGATGTGGAACCATGTTAACACCGTTCCAGTAGTCTCACTGCTTATTTGTAGCTTAAACGCAGGCTCAATTTGTGGAAATCAAAAAGATGTAAATAAATGGATTGCTGGGGTTTCCGTAGATAATATATGGTTTCCAAGACTATCCATTAATGTAATGGTTTGGGAATACCCGTTCTTATCATTAAAGACGCTGTGCCCTTACTGCGATCCTTGTGACTCTTTCAAAACCCTCCAACTTTCTGCAAACCACATTCCAACTAACAGATATCAATATGAAAGTGTTTTAACAGAAATTCAACGTATCAATCCTGATCCTCACTCAGTTCGAATTGTTCTAAACATTTATATGCCTGAGTATGACAATTTCAAAGACGAGGAAGGAAAGAAGAGACGAGTTGTCCTGGAACAAATTCAAAAGTATCCTGTCGAAACACCTTTGGATGACCTGTCGTTCTTAGCGGATATGCATTTGACCTCACTGCTATTATTAAAGTCAGCAAATATCACATTTTCTAGTTCTCATGGAAAATACTTCAGCAAAGACGTAATTGTTGATGCTTGCAGCTCAACAAAGGCAATTGACTCGCATCCAGTATTTCGCCCATTCATAGAAAGATATTTTTCTTCGTCTCGAAGTTTTTTTCAAGATAGCCGACTGGTAACCTACATCGAACCGTCTCGTTTTGTCAGTTGTCATAAAGAACAAATGCCTTGGACTAGTCAGTTGGCGGAACTCATTTCCCCTTTTGATATGCCAACTTGGTCGCTAATTTTCACACTGTGCTTTATTGTGTCTTGGATTGCCAAAATAGTCAACAGGCCTCTAAGCAAAAGGCAAAGTCGATCTCAGTTCGACGTAATTTTTTTCATGTTTTGGTCAATTGTAGATCAGTCTTGCAGTCTGTTTGACGCAGCTGGGAGGAAGTCGAAAAACGCTTCGTTTTTCTTGTGCGTTTTTTCTGTGCCACTTGGCTGGTTCTACTTAAGCACAATTTACAAGGGGGATAACGTGACCAGATTAACAGCAGAACCTCCACTAGTCAAATTTGACACATTCGAATCACTACAAGAAAATCAGTTTAACATTTACACTCGAAGATTCAACTTGACAATGTCATCAGATAATTATAATATTAGTGAACTTGTCAAGCTGCATCAGAAGCATGGCGCTGTAAGCTCTCACGAGGCACTGCCAGTCGTCTCTGAATTATGGAGTGAGCTAACACAAATTTTAAGGCCATACAACAGGTCAGGACGCAGTTTGAATCTTTTAAAAGGAGAGATATCGAAGCAGCTGTGGAAATACATCAACAACTCGTCAATGATGCCAGATTATGGACAAGGATTCTGGGAAAGTATGTCCACCATTCTGAATATTCATATGAGCAATTGCAATAAGTCCGCAATGATACTTCGATGGACAGAAGCAATTAAGCTTTACACAATTCAGAAGCAGTTGGCCAAACCGAGTTATCTTGGCATAGAAAATGTACTTGAAAAATTTTTTGGTTACCTTTTCCGGGGATATTTTCCACCAAAATTCTATAATCGACCAGGGTATCTTTTTGAGGCGGGTATATTTGAGTGGTGGCAGAAGCACACTGAATTTTCGATTATTTTAAAAATCAGTTTACATTCAAATAGACTAGCGTCTCTAAATACTCAAAATGCTACATCTGAAATGGGTAGGGGCAAAACGGCAGTTGTTGTTCTAACTCTCATACCTGCCACTGGCTTGCTAACATCTCTGAGTGTTTTTTTGGTCGAGAATATTTCTAGCCAATCACGGTTTAGTAATTTTGTTTTCTTCTGCAAAACGTTTTTAAAAATGGTATTAAAACTCGTGTCACATATTAGTCGGTTGGTTTTTAAATTAATTGAAGAAGTAAACAAGGTAAGGTTAGGTAGCGCCCAGAGAATAGCTTCAATTGTCTTTTATAAAGGTGATGATATATCGTCGACGTAAATTTAAATATAAGTATGTTTCGATATGTTTACTTAAGATTCTCATGAAGCAGTGTGAGTTCAAAGGTTGTAATTATATTTGTTGGGATTTTTAAACATGAATGTATTAACTAAATAGTTTAGTATTTGACTTATACACTATATTTTGCAACCTAAAATTTGTAAAATCTTAATTAAAATACTATCCTTAATAATTTTTCACGATAAGACTGTTTTGTGACTATCGTTTTTTTTCTCAATAACGTCCCACATAAGCTCGTGCGTCACAAACTTACAAAACATATTTTATGTTAAAATATTTAATAACATTTCTAAAAGTCATCGGATTTTATAATTAGATATGGTCAAACATTGTTTTTCCAAAATTCGATGTCCATGGTAGCTATACCAAGTCCTAGCTATACCATACCTTTGTATAAGTCGGTACTACAGTGTAGTATAGGAGAAGCTAATGTTTCTTATCCACACGTTGCCCATGTCATCTAACCCAATATACTGTAGCAGAAACAATTGATTTTATGTAATTAGGCCTAGTTTGTCTTATCTTTTTGTTTTTAGCTTAAGCAGATGTTTAGCCTTAGTAACTTCACGTGCAAACGTTTCTTTACATTTAGTTTCTATTTAGGCTGAGGTCAATTATTACGTAAAGTTAAGAAGATAGTGAATGGGCACACAACAATATATTTTTACATGGAAAACTAACTACATGTAATGCGTTCGTTTAAGTTATACGAAAATTGAGTATAATAATAAAAGTCGGAATATTTCCAAAAACGGTATTTGTACTTAAGTAAAATAGAGATCTAAAGTCTCTAGGTCTTTTTTAAAATTTAAACTAAACTACCACTCAGGCCAGTGGAGGTGGTGGTGGTTACTGAAGGGATAATGATGCTTGACTGAATCATAACATCAGCAGTACAGTAATTTATATTAAACGAGAAGAATGTAAAATTCTGATATGTAACTACCGATTGCGGCGAAAGATGTGATGTATATGAGCGCATATGTACGTTTAAGTACGCTTTTGTACGTTTATGTATGTATGTATGTCAGAATCGACAGTAAAAAAAATTGCCATTTAAAATGCATGTGACCTTGTGACCGCTATATCTCGAGTCAGGGGCGATATTGAGGTCTGAAATGCATTCTATTGTGATCAGGTGTTGATCCTGTCTGGTATTCGACGATAAAAAAAAATTTGCCATTTAAAATGCATGTGACCTTTGAACCCCTATATCTCGGGTCAGGGGCGATATTGAGGTCTGAAATGCATTC
>JAQFZH010003139.1:0-14515 GCA_034695485.1 Entomobrya nivalis | reverse complement strand
GGTCAAGGGTGATTTTTGATGTGACCGGTTTTATTTGTAGTGTCACACCTAATAATGATTCTGAATATCGTAGATCACCATATTGGGTCATTTTGTATTTTTTTGATTATCATGACCTTTGACCTTAAGGTGAAATTTTCCTTGTAGGAATAAATGCGTTTTTGGAGCGTTTTATTCTCGGTAATTTTAACGGTGGATATGACATTAAATGATTCGGTGTTGTACAATTTTTGTACCTTCACTTTAGTAGTATTTAAATATAAACATAGCTAGTTAAATACTATTTCTTGTTATTGGCAAATAAACTTTGAAAAATGTCTCCTTCATTTTCGTGTATCCTTTACGTACTGTTTGTGGACATCCCAATACGCAATGTTTTCAAAAAATCCCTTAAATAATTATTTTTTAAATAACATACGAACTATTACTAAAACATAAAACAAGTTAACCAACTAATAAAAATTTAACTAAATTTCAAGAACTATAAGGATTTGATTAGTGGAGGCTCCACTGTTGATATTTAAGGCAATCGTATTTTTTTTTTAATTAACTATAACATTTATGCTGAAGCACGAATACATCCATCCGGAAGTAAAAAAGAATATTTCTCCGGATTTTCCACAATATAATTAGGTATCCCAACAGTTGATCTTTTCTTAGCTACACTTTCCATTTGACTAATCAGCTCTTGATAGGTATATGCCTCTGGTAACATATCGAATATATCCAAACCTTCACAAATCTTTCTCTGAATTTCCCTTTCATCCAATAATCCCTTCCATGTAACTCGATCACTATGAGAATACGAAGTCATCTTAAAAACGAAATCGCTTAAATATCGAAAACAAAACGAGCAATGCCATCCCGCATCCGCCAATCGATAGCTCGATTTATATTTGCCATGATGATACCAAAAACTACTTGGCTCATAAATTGCCACATGTGGCTTCCAATTAGTCGTTTTCAAAGGAAACTCAAAAGAATACAGGTAATTATTCATTTCCAAATGTAACTCTTGGAAATACCCTTCACATGACTTTAGCAACTGAATTGAATGCGCATAAGGCAATTCGTCAATATCTCCAATTATTATCAGGTCTCCCGGATTCGGATGCTCACGATTCACAAATCCAGTCATCTTGCCTCTCAGTTTAGCTTCATTTTCAAAATCTTTCTCAGGGTTCGATTTTAGTGACGTGACAGTATAATGAACAAGTTTCTCCTTGGCCCACTCAAATCGTTCCCGATTTTCATTGAAATATAATCGTTTCGGTTTCCCTGTAAATGTTATATCTGCTTCCACTAAAATAAACTTGTCAACCACTGGCCATAATTCCTTCAGTCGAATTTCCAAGAAATCCAATTCGATGCTAAAAATAAATGCGTCGAATACTCGAGGAATATCGGAAGAACTTCTTGTGGTCCAATTATGTGCTTTGCAAAGTTTTTCAGGTGGAAGGCCAGGTGCATAATAATGAGTTATTAAATTCTCCGGAATATTTGGAGGACGATCCCATATGGGTCGAAGGAGATAAATTAGATCTCTTATTGTAATTATGATAGTTATTTTAAATATGTACAAAATTATGAATGATACTAATAAACTAACACCAATTCTGTTTTTGTATTTTAAACACAATCTGGTTAAGTTTCGTGGTCTCATTATGATTCGACTTTAAGACTAAGGTTATCTTAAAGGTAACTAATTTTCAATATAAATTTTGTACACTTATTTATACCAGCTTTAGAATTATGCAGCTGTGAATCATTTTTGTAAAGTTACAAGTTGCTCGATGGTAGAATGAATATTGAATGAAATATGTGTTGCGCACTTTATCATTTTATGATGGCCATGAATACGATAAATAATGGCTATGTTATCTTGTTACCAGCCTTTAATATTAATACATTTTTTATCATTTGTCAATATTGCTAAACCCCAAAAACCAGATTTATTACCAGCGTTGATTTGGTTTATCCTTGTCCTATATTTAATTGTAATGTAAATGACAAGCTCAACTTTTTCATCATGAAAGGAAACACAAAAATTGAACCTTTGGCAAATATTCAGTATTCCTTATTGTATTAAAAAGAGGATGACATATTAGCATATTAATGTGCAAACATGTGCATTAATTTTACTTTTGTTTAAAAAGTCAAATCATTATATCAGTGCTAAATGTTTTCTTTAATTGATTTAAAAATAGCTTAAAATTTTGCTAAAAGATGAACAAAGAGAAAATTCAGGAGGCCGGAGTTTGTCTTTAGAAGCCCCGTCTTTACCAAAGTCATTGGAGCGGCATCACTCTGCTCACATGATAGAAGCACATGGAGTTGTTGACATTCAATGTGCATTGAAAACTACAACAAAATTGTGAGATTTTTTTTTGACTGGATTGAGATTTAATTTTATGTAAATTACAATTAAAATAAATTGGAGCATGGTGTAAATGGAAATAGGGATTTAATTGTGTGTTAATATTTTTAAGTGGAGGAAATACATTTGTCCTTCATCGTCGTCTTGTGTGGACATCAGAGGACATCAGAGGACACATGTGTCCTTCATCGTCGTCATCATCGAGGATGATGGGAGGAGAAGGAGGAGGATCACCTGTTTACTTACTTAACTGTTCAGTTTGTAAAGGGGAGTTTAACAGTAGAGAAAAATGGGTGGATCATTTACCATTGGAGGGTCATCAGAATTTGGCGAGGGAGGAGTGTCTGCCGAAGGACATGAATAACCTGAGGGAATGTAGTTTGGTGGTGTTCACAACTTATAATTTAAATGAGGAGGGGGCACTTAAGATTATCCAGTATTTTGGAAGGGATCCGACTATCTGGGTGACTGATTTTAGACGGTGGGAGGAACAGCCCAGATTCGCTGTGGTTCAGTTTGAAAGCAGGTAAATTTAGAGCGAATAATATTTCAACTTTTAATTAAGTTTCCAATCTAAAAAGATAATTAACAAAAATGTGATGGATTTTTTTAAAAATATATATTAGGAAGATAGTTGAGCAAGTTTTGAAGGAATTTGAATCCTTCTCTGGTGACATTATTCAAATTGGCAATCAAGGGATTCAAGTGAAAGGAGCATTTGACCTGCTAGAATTGGAATGTGAGTGTAATTGAATAGAATATTTAATGAATGTTTAGCAAAGGTTTTTGTTTTGGTTAAAAAAAAAATTGTTATGATCTCAGGGAAAGCATTAATACCAGGAAGTTATCCAGCACCCTTAATTCCATCGCAGTCGTCTCAAGAAGCAGCCGAGGAAAATGAAGCAAGCATATCCACTGAAAACGATAAGCATCATCGGATATCCATCAGCACCACTCAAGAAAATGCGGGGGAGGAAACCGAACTAAATTTGGGGGAGCAGAATGAAGAGGATGACTCTGCCAACTATGTAAAACTTTTATTTGACTTTGCTGAGGAACGGAAGTGGGAACCTCCCAACTTTAAATTTGAACAGGTGGAAAGCACAAACAAGAAAACCAAGTACATCTGCACCGTTCTTCTAAATGGACAAGTCTACAAACCACACTGGTTTACCGGACGAGCGAAAAGTTCCAAAGAGGCTAAGAAAATCGCAGCGAAGTTCTGTGTAGAAGCTTTGAAATCCGGTAAGGAAGTTGATAAGCCTGAAAAGATTTCTGAGGGAAATGCAGAAAATGATAAGCATCAGGAAAATGACACTGAGGCCAGTCCAGTAGCCATTCTAAGAGCACTTTCTCAAAGGCTTTGTGGAATATCTCCCGTATTTAAAATTTTATACTTTTCGAAAAGGCGAACATTCTGTTGTCGCGTGGCCTTCAATGGAAAGTTGTACAATCTTCGTCGATCCATTGGCAGAGCAGATACCGTGGAAGAAGCTAAACTGAAAGCAGCTCAATTCTGTTTAGAAAAATTACAAAAGGATGACGGGATAATTGCAGAAGAATATCTTTCAGCGCCACCATCCCATTTGATCCACCAGTTTACAGTGATTTCCAGTTTTGTCGAGATTCTCGACGAGAAATATGAGTTAGTCTTGGAAATAGTGCGATCCTTTCAAGACGTTCTCCGAAAAAGGGTGCCTTCCGCCCAAGTGATAATATTTAGAAACTGGTATTTAAAGCTGATAAACTCTTCCTCAGAAAACGAGCCGTTATTCCTTTACATTTACGCTGAAAACGGAATACCCGGAAGTGACGCCCCACCTTCAGAAGACAACTTTACTTGGTTACCTGGAAGATTAGTAGAGCATGCTATTAGCGACTCTGATGCCTTGTTCCAACGCTTAGACAATACATTTCCGAATCCGGATGACCCGCAGGAAACTCGCCTTGGGTGTAAATTCCTCCACAAGCCTTCCGGATTTCCTTTTACTGTCGTAAATTTCAAGAGAACTATGGTGGAAGCGCAGTGTTCCCGACTTGTCAAGTATTTTTGTGGGTTTGATCCTCGAATTCGTCCTTTGCTCATATTAGCACGGTACTGGCTGATAACCAATGGGATTCACTGGGGAGAACCGGAAGTGAATGCTAGAACTTCGCATCAATGTCTTCCCGAGCCTCATCCTCTGGACTGGATGATTTTAACGTTTTTGATGGGGGAAAAATATGTGCCCAGTTTAAGGACCATTTTGGCAAAACCTCACGAAGTTATCTTTGAGAGGGCAACGTTCACTGATGTCGGCTTCTCATTGGATATGGACTTTGTTCGGGAATGGAAAAGGGAGAAATGTTTTAAGGCAGAGTCGCCTGAGAAATTTATTTTGGCAGTGTTGCAAATTTTTCGAAATTTTCTGGAATTTTGCTCTACCCGAATATTTGACCAAGGTGGTGTTATAATTAATCCAAAGGATGGGGAAGTTTTGGAGACGAGGAAATTCCTGAGTGGGGAGATTACATCGGAGTTGACAACGGAAGAGATTTCAGTGCTTAAACAATTTCAAGAAAACTCTGATAATAAAATTCAGGGAAAATATTGTGTGGATTTTAGGAAATGGAATTGGTACATGATTAATCCGATGATCACGAACTGGCGATTTTCCGTCCCAGGAAGGAAACAGGAAATGGCTGTGATAGCCTCCACAAGGAAAACTAATGAAAGGCTGAAGAATTTATTGATTCTTGTAGAAAGTGAGGGAGCTGAGAAGGCTTTTGAAATTTGTGGAGCAAGTTTGTGTGAAATTTTGAAAGTTGACAAGGAAATTCCAGTGATTGATCCTGTTCCCAGTAGACTTTCATGGAAAAGGCCAGTCGAATCCCTTGTTAATCAACCAGACGAAGAGACTGACGAGGGCCCTTCGAGGAATAAGAAGGTCAAAGTTAGAAAAGAACCTCAACCTGGTCCAGCTCTTGTAACCTTTGACCTTGAAAAGACACCCCCACCCGTGGAAGGGGATGAAACGTCCCTTCCCTGCCAACTTTACAGTCTGTTGGAGGAATCCGTGGTGATTCCAGATGACCAATTTGATAAGGTGCTCCAAGCGGTCAAGTTTCTACAAAAGGTGTTCTTCCACAGCAATGATCCCAGTTGCAAGGTCTCTTTATTCAGAAGCTGGAACCTGAAACTGAAGCACCTGCAGAATGGTCCGGATGATGACATTCCTCTTGTGTACGTGTACAATCGGAAGCCGTGCGCGGAAACGGACTCGGGCTTCACCTTGTTACCTTCCGGGAAAATTTGGTCAATTTTGAAGAGTCGGGAAATGAAAAAGAAGGTGAACGTTTTGGAAGGGCCCGCTCCAAAAGGGAAGGATCCCTCTACGTTTAAAAGGGGTTGGACATTGGAGTGCAAGGGATTTGGAGGGGCTAATGATGGGGAGACCTTCAAGCTCTGTTTATTTTCATCCCAGAAATTTATTTTCGAGGTGGAAATTGATGGCTTGTTGGAATACATGTGCAAATTTGATGGAAAAGCTTATCAGATAATTAAATTGGTTTATCTTTGGATGGGATTAAATGAACTGTCTTTGGAGGCGTTTGGAGCAGAGGATAGTGGCTTATCTTCGTTGCAGTGGCTGGTTATCTTTTGGATGTGTCATAGGAAAATGGTGCCTAGTCCGAAGGAGATTCAAGGGCGACGAAATCACAAGGTTATGAGGGATGGGGGAACAGGGGTGGATTTGGGATGGGAGGAAGATAATGATTTTTTGGAGGAATGGAGGGGGAAAAAGGAGAAAAGTGAGTTTGAATGGAGGGAGGAATGTGTGGAAAGCTTGCTGGAGGGCTTTAAGACGTTTTTAGAATTTTGTGGCTGGTTGGGGGAGGGTTCTGGGGTAAATTGGATATTGAATACGAGACATGGCGAGTTAATTGAAATGAAAAAGTTTCTCAATTCAGAACCCGGGGATTGGGGTAAAAGTATGAGTGAAGAAGAAATAGGCATATTGAGGGCTCAGGTACTTAACGCTAAGGACTGCAAGATTTACATGACTCATCCGTTTAATTTACTGTGGAGATTTGGACTAAGAAGTGATATTGGAGCTGTGTTGAAATTAATGAAGGCGGGGGGAATTCGGCTGAAGAAATATTTAAATGTGAGGAAATCAAATGGCGAGAAGGCGACAAAGAAAAGATTTAAAAATTTAAGAAATGTGTTTACTTTAACTGGTGCTGATTTTAATAAAGTTAAACTTATTTAAGAGAATTAAAATTATCTTACTGTACTTATTAAAGCGATTGTAATATTTGTAATTAGCAGAAAATTAAGAAGCATATTAAAAAAGTACTAATAATTCTTGTTTTGTTGTTGAAACACAATTTCATGAAGTTTCGAGCTAACGAATTATATTTTAATCCTAAATGTATTTCTGGAGTTTTACTAATTTTTAAATTTAAAACCATTATTGATTTTAATTACTTTGATCAAAAATCATTACTATAATTGCTTCAAAATGAGCTTCGAATTCGAATTTAGTTTTATGGAAAAAATCTCAAAGCAATTAGAAGAGGCTGAAATCCGTCTTCAGCAGCCCCGTTTTTTTTTACCAAAGTCATCGGCGCGGTATCACTCTGCTCACATGATAGAAGCACATGGATTTGTTGACATTTCACCGCACTGTGCTGTGCATCATGTATGTGTATTGAAATCAATAACACACAATTGTCAAATTTGGATTGTGGATTTTTGTTCGCTTGCATTAAGATTAATTAAAATGGCAATTAAATTAATTTGTAGAATAGTGTAAATAGAAAGAAGTTTAACTATTTTAAAGTTAAAAAATGTGTGCCTCATCATCGTCAATATCGTCATCATCATCAAATATGGTGAGAGGAGGTGAAGGAGGATCATCTGTTTACTTACTTAACTGTTCAGTTTGCAAAGGGGAGTTTAACAGGAGAGACAAATGGATGGAGCATTTGACGCTGGAGGATCACAAAGATTTGACGAGAGAGTGCCTGCAAACTGACATAATTAGTTTGAAGGAGTGTAGTTTGATGGTATTTACAAGTTATGATTTAACTGCGGAGGTGGCTCTGAAGATTATCCAGTATTTTTGGAGGGACCAGGCTGTCTGGGTAACGGATTTTTGGTGGTGGGAGGAACGTCCGAGATTTGCAGTTGTTCAGTTTGAAAGCAGGTAATTTTAGAGCGCAGGAAACATACTTTTAATTTAAATTAGTATTTAATGCGGTAATCAATGATGGGATTGATTTATTTTGTTTTTATACAATTTAGAAAGAAAGTTGAGGAAGTTTTAAGGGGTTGTGAGTCCTTTCCTGGTGACATTATTCAAATTGACAATCAAGGGATTCAAGTTAAAGGAGCATTTGACTTGCTAGACTTGGAATGTTAGTAACGATACTTCAAATAATTTAATTGTTGGAACATTTTAATATTTTTTTCTGTTTTTAATGTTTATGTTCATCACAGGGAAAGCACTATTACCAGGTAGTTATCCAGCACCCATAATTCCACCGCAGTTGTCCCAAAAAGCAACCGAGAAAAGTGAAACAAGCGTATCTGCTCAAAATGATAAGCATCATCCATTATCCAATGAATCCACCGAGAAAACAAGCGAAAAAACAGGTCCCAGCAGGTCTTCAAAGAAAAGGCCAATTGACACTCCAGAAAATGCAGAGGAAGGCGAGGGCCCTTTGATCAGCAAAAGGCTCAAAATAAAAACGACACCTTTACCAGGCCCAAACTTAGTAATCTTTGACCTTGAAAAATCACCCCCACCAGCAGCGGAAAGAGATGAAACATCCCTTGCCTACCAACTCTATTGTCTTTTTATGGAGAAATCTGTAGTGATTCCTGATAACCAATTTGATAAGGTGCTCGACGCTGTCAATTTCCTACAGAAGGTGTTCTTTCACAGCAATGATCCCACTTGCAAGGTCTCGTTATTCAGAAGCTGGAACCTGAAACTGAAGCAATTTAAAGATGATTCTGATTCAGAGGACATACCTCTTGTGTACGTGTACAATCGGAAGCTGTGTGCGGAAACGGACTCTGGCTTTACTTTGATACCACCAGGGGAAATATGGACGATTTTGAAGAGCCGGGAAGTCAGAAAGAAGGTAAAGGTTTTGGAGGGGCCTACTCCAAAGGCCAAGGATTCATCCATGAATAACATGGGATGGACTCTGGAATGCAAGGGATTTGGACGGGATGATGGGACTAATTATGAGAAAAGGCTCAAACTTTGCTTATTTTCCTCCCATAAATTTCTCATCCAGGTGGAAATGGATGGCTTGTTGGAATACATGTGCAAATTTGATGGGAGAGCATATCAAATGATAAAACTGGCTTACTTTTGGATGGGATTAAATGAGCTGACTGTGGGGGAGGGGGAACATGGTGGCTTATCATGGTTGCAGTGGTTGGTTATGTTTTGGATGTGTCATGAAAAAATGATGCCTAGTCCGAAGGAGATCCAAGAGCGAGGAAATCACAAGGTTATGAGGGATGGGGGAACGGGGGTGGATTTGGGGTGGGTGGAGGATAACCAGTTTTTGGAGGAGTGGAGGAAAGGGAAAATTAAGGAGATGGAGGAGTTTGAATGGAGGGAGGATTATATTGTAAGCTTATTGTACAAATTTAGTGAATTTTTACAGTTTTGTGGGTGGTTGGGGGAGGGATCTGGTGGGAATTGGATTTTGAACACAAGGCATGGCGACTTGATTGACATGCAAACATTTTTGAACTCAGCACCCGGGGATAATTTTAATTGGGCTACACGTATGGATGAAGAAGAAGTCAGTATATTACGGGCACAGCTAGTCAATTTTGAGGACCAAAAGATTTACATGACTCATCCATTCAATATGCAGTGGAGATTCGGGTTAAGGAATGATATCGAATTTGTGCTTAAATTAATGAGTGCGGGGGGAGATAGACTAAAGAAATATTTAAATGTGAGGAAATCGAACGGAGCGACGGAGACAAAGAAAAGATTTAAGGATTTGAGAAATGTGCTAACCTTAAAATGCGGTGGATTTCAATATAGTTAGTTAAATATACTTATTAAGAAAATTTAAACAAGGTTGTGAAAGATGCATTCAAAATTTATTGAGAATAAAAATTGTTAACTTTATAAATTATTTAATTTATTTAATTTATACGCATATTTATTTGAAGCACTTTTATAAGCTTACCATCATTTCATTTCATGTTTTAACCTTTTTTAACCTTACTCCCTTACACCTTTGCAGTTTTAAGTGCTTCGTTAAATTGCCCATATGGCTGAAAATCACTCCACATCCCCCACACAAATATGTTTCTGCCTCCCCGTCCTCCCCTTTTGTCCCATGAACTGCCCTCATATGATTTTTCAACTCGTAAGGCCTCTTAAATCCCCTCCCACACTCTTGACACTGATACTTTATTGGCCGCTTTTTAAACTTGTCCGCAGGGTCCTTCTTGCCCTGTCTCCTCGCCTCCTCCCTTTCCTCCTTCGTCATGTGCACCCACTTGTGATCCTCAAAACTTTCCACGCTTTTCAGCACCTTCCCACACAATTCACAAACTGGCTCGTTTCCACTCCCCATCTTCTTATGAATATCCCTGTGCTTCACATACTGATGATAGCTTGCTATTGGCTTATCACACTCCTCACAGTCAAAAACATTCATGTGCTTGCCCAGCACATGATACATCATCTTCTTCTCCGCCGTATTCCCAATGTTTCCACCTAGTTCGTATTTCTCCTTCTCGGGTGGGGGTCCTTTACAGCTATAGTTGCATTGGCTACACTCTAATGACAGCTCAATCTCATTGAAACGGATTTCGATTTGGTTATCAACTGATAACACGTCCGTTTCGTCGTTGTAGGTTACATAGTGATGAGCCAAGGGTCCTTCAGGTTCAGTTTGTCGGGGTTTCCGTTTCGTTTTGTTGAAGGTGCGACGGACAATGGCGGCTTTGAAGGGGGACATGGAAGTTGTCACTTCATCCAGTACAGAGGACAGACGTTTTCCGATGTAAGCACGTGGGGACTCCTTCAAAAGGTCGAGGTCACTACAAATCTGGGTGGGGTCTGCTGTGGAATTTTTGGGATTCTTTCTCCTTCTTTTGGGTCTACTCAGTTTTTCATGGTCAGATTTGTCATTAATGTCGTCTTGGACATCATCATGGTCGGGTAGCCAGTTATCATCATGGTCATCTGTAATATTGTCGGTTTCCATTTGTGAGGCAGTGATCTTATTGGCGTCGTTATCGTCATCGTCATCTGGCAGAACCACTTCTGGTGGCGAATTCTGATGAGTTTCACGGTTTTTCCCAATTTTGTCAACATTTTTGGATTGCGTTTCCCTCCGAAATTGGTTCAGATTGGTGACAGCTGATGAAAAAATAAATACATAATTAGTGGCCTTTACATTTAAATATTTACCTATTGTAATTTATAAGGTTAGATATATTCTGTTCTATTACCGCTCAAAATGCACTCTCGAAAATCATCAACATCTGCTAAACCCCCATTTATTCTTTTGGCTTTCACCATGTTCTTATCTTTCGTTGATATTTTGATAAGCTCGCCAACTTCACCTAAATCTCCAATAAATTGTTTCAAGTGACGATCCAGAATTGTTAAGGCTCTTAAAATAGCCTTTTGTAAATATCTCACATGGCTTTCCATCTCATCCAGTTGGGATTTTGATGTGAAGGCTGATGTCATGAGGACTTTGCAGTTTGAACAAACTTTGTACATGTTCTTTGAACGATAAACAGTTTTATTACTTTTATTGGAACTACCACGATAAGCCCTTTTTGATGAAGATGACGACAAGGATGTGTTTCTGTTTCCCGGTATTTTGGTGGAATCTGATTGGAACACTACTTCATTTAACTCTTCTTTAAATTTTACAAGCTTATCAAAAAAATCGTTGTCGCTTTCTTGTTCCTTATCATGTTCCACTGATAACAATGTTGAACATAAGATACATAAACTATTATTGTGAGATGCCGATGACACTGACACCTCCACAAGCTCTTCTGCTGTATGCTCCTCCATCTTATCTAAATTCTCTCAAACTATCTCGTTACTAATCATGTTAACTTTAACCTTGTTTAAAAACAAATTGAAAAATTAAACATTGAGTTACTAATCATAATTGACACACAAAATTGTGCCCTACTGTCTAAAAACCTACTTTTAACACCGACCAGACCAAAAACACAAGTGAACAACCAAATCAGCTGCTCTCCCAGTTCTACGTGTTTAATTCACGCACATGATACCCTGTTCATCTAGTTGTCTGGTTCTTTGTTCGTTTTACAAGCATTTTTTCGATTCGATATATTCGATATACAATGCAATGGCAGATAATCTTTTTTTAATTGGTTCTATCTCTATTTTAAAAAAAACATGTGACTAAACTGAAGAATGGACTTAAAATATTGCAAACGTAATTATAAGTCAAAAGTGTGCATACGTTTGTAATAACAACTTAACCTTTCTTTAGCTTACATATTTTTAAGAGAATTAATAAAGATTAATTGTAACATTAATTGCTCTTTTTCAAAGCAAATTTGTAAACTCTTAGAACTTTTATCGATAAATATTTTCAGTATAAATAAAATGTCCTCACGACAAGTAATTAAATTCAGTTTTTTGTAAGATTGGCTTGATAACGCTTATGTTTGGGTGAGTACGTATTTAATGGGTTTTCCAATGACCATAGTTTAAAGGGGGAAAAATCGAGTAAAAATGTGTTCCGTTTTTCCTAATTAGTGCAGTAATTGGACTCCATTACTAGTCTTCCATTTCAAAAAAATACATGCAATTAACAACGACGATCTATCTAACATATTTTTTATCTTGTCTAAAAACTGGTTTCAAGTTTAAACTTTATTTCATCAAATAGCGAAACATCAAACGAACATGTCTCTAAATTTACGTCGTAGTCATTTACTAAAATATATCCAACAAACGAACAGCAAAAAAACGCACCAAAGTCCGATTTCATTTTTTCGTTTGGAAAAATTAAATAAAATTTGTTCATTAAGCTTTTAAATACTCTCTGATAAAGTATCGCCATGAAAGGATCACTTTTCTCAAAAGTATGGAATTTTGTCGATTTTTACGTGTTGCCAATAGCAATACCTATTGTATTCACTATAACATCTATATATCTTCCTCAACTTGGTCGAAAATATCCCCAAAACTTAAACTGCAGTCATATTTATGGAAATAAGCTAAGTTGGCTTGTTGTTGGTAGCTTTATTTTGTGGGCACTATCTTGGCTAAAACTCACAAGAAAACAATTTTCAGGTCCAAATACAGCTTCCGGATTTATACCAGTTTACAAGGTTTATAAATTTAAAATATTTAGCAAAAAATTAACTAAACTATTCACTATTGAATTTTTAATGTTAAATTTTCTGATTTAGGCATATGGTCATATATATCACTGGACAAGCTTATCCATATTACTTTTTACGCTATACTTGGATCCAGATTTTGCAGTTAAAATTTATGAAAATATGGGAACAATACTGGCAACTTTAAATATAACGGCGTTTATATTATCGTTATATGTAGCTTGTTTCCCACAGAACTCCCAGGATAAATTTGAAACAGGGTGTTTATACAATTTTGTTCATGGAAAGCAATTATATCCGTATATATTGGGAATTACAGTAAGAAATAGTCTGACTATGCCGATGAAAAAGTGGATTTGATAGGACATTTCCTACGTTACGCTGTGTATCCTTATGCAAAAATCTTCATCAAATCCACTTTTTCATCGGCATAGTCAGACTATTTCTTACTGTAGTGTAAAACAAGTGATTGTATCAAGACTTGGAGTTACCATGTGTCAAATGTTCAATATTATAAATTTAATTGCTGGAATACGCCTTCATCAAAATAGTGTAGACTATGGACACTTAGCGCATGTTTTGCTTCAAGGAATTTATTTTATAAAGTCATGTCATTTGGAAAGAGTTCTTGTAAATTTTATCGATTTTACACACGATCGAGTGGGACTAATGTTGTGTTGGGGATGTTTAGTTGGCATGCCGGCTGTACAAGGATTTACAGCGTATTTGTTAGTTGAACATAGAACAAATGTCAATTTATATGAAGCTGTACTAATTGTTAGTTTAGGTATTATTGCAATTTGGTTTAACTATGATGTTTTAAGACAAAAGGAAAAATTTCGGGAAGGGGTAAGAAATGGTACAAAAGTAAATATTTGGGGTAGAGAAGCAAAAGGTTTGGAAATAGTTCATAAAACGATTGACAAAAATGGGAAAACTAAGGAAATTAAGAATGTGTTACTCTTATCGGGCTGGTGGGGTATTGCTCGAAAAATGAATTATTTCTGGGAACTGATTGCAATTTTGATTTGGTCATATCCTGGCTATTATATTGGATGGAGAAATTATATAAACTGCCGATTTTTGATAGTAATTTTTGTAACTCGATCAATTCGAGAGGATAACAAGTGTAAAATGAAGTATGGCAAGGTTTGGGATGAATACTGTTCGAAAGTTCCTTATAGGTTTATTCCCTTTATATTTTAAAGTATTATTTAAATTTAGTTGGGTCATTCATTTAATATGTACAAAAATAGAAACGTACCCGTTAACCCTTCTCAATAAACCATTTCCAGATATACTTAACTTAAATATTGCTTAAAAACTACAACTGTAAAGATTACCTTGATGAGATAAAATTTAATGTAGCGGTTTCCTAATGAGTTTTCCTCATCAATATTTATTGCATAATTTTTCATATAAACATTTACAAAACGACTTTGTCGGCTTCAACAAACAACTCATTGAAAGCATGAAGTATTTTTACGCCACGGCTTCGTCTCGTATAAATGAAGCCGTTAATGTGTGTAGCCAAAGCATGCAACAGGCATCCACAAAACACACTTGTTTTGCCATTTGTCGTTTTACTTATGTCCGTCAAGCTGGCCCCCTTCCCCCATCAAGCTGGCCCCCTCCCCCTCGAAGCGTCAAGCTAGCCCCCTCCCCCATCAAGCTGGCCCCCACGTGTATTTTAAATGCAGCCCCCTCGAAAACGTCAAGCTGGCCCCCACGTGTATTTTAAATGCAGCCCCCTCGAAAAC
>JAQFZH010003138.1:0-14519 GCA_034695485.1 Entomobrya nivalis | reverse complement strand
AGAAGCAATTTTTTAAATAAAGCGAAACATGTCGTCTGTGTAATTTTTTAAACAAACAGTTATCAAGAGTTAAAGTGAGTTCATTTGCATTAAAAATTTCTCATCGCATCGTGCAAATTACTTTCTCAAGGAATTACATTTATAGAATTTTTATTTCTTATAGTTTAAAACATAGTTTACATTTTCAGACGGATTCTCGTCTTTCGGTTAGCTCTTTTAACTCGTCATTTCTCGTACTAACTTTGTTCCGAATTTGATTTAATTTTTATAATTTGGTCTTGGTTGTTGTGTATATGAATTGCAATAGCAGCGATTCCAATGCGTGAGCATATCTTCCACCACAATCCATTGCGTGGTGGATTTTTACTTATTTTATGGTGTCTTTGACGTGTATTGCCTATTAATAAAAAGTAAGAATATTAAAAACGTAATTTTAGACCTTAACATAGCCGTTTCATTATGTGGATCTCTCCTGTTCTCTCAGTGCTTAAAAGAGCAGTGCAGTCTTTTTACTGCAGCGTGCAGTAAAAAGAGCTTCTTACTTGTATTCAAAACAGAAGAGCAGTTTCCCTTATATTTTGAATTCTTTCATCACGAAAATGCAAAGCATAAAAATGCAAGTATTACTGGCACTGTAACTTCACGAATATCTCTTTGCAGTATGTTGAAAGAAAGTGGCAGGTCTCTGTTTTTGATCCTTGATCCACCAGTTCTCCACACCAGGCTTCATTGCACAATTGCCCCTACACCGTGGCTTGTTAATGTGGGTTCAGCAACAAATTCAAACTGGTGGAGTCTATTGACTCGCCACCGACATCCACAATGCGCAATATTTTCTGGTACTATTTTCCCGAAGGACGCTTCCCATACTCACAGTACATTTTTCCCTTTTCCGTGACTTTTACGGTCGGATGCAGTGGGGATAATTAAAATTTCAAATCAGGCAAGTGAAGCGGTTATTGGAAAAGTAGACTTTGGAAGAGGACTTGAGGCCCATTCAACCTGCAGTTCTGCTTTTTCGCAGCATTTGTCTCGCAAAATAAATGGAGTCAACTGCGTTTGAAATGATGTTTTTATCGGGAATCTATGTGCTTCTATATCTGCAAAAACTTTCACTCCAGGTTTTCCGTCTTCAATATACCTTATATAAATCAAAAGCGTATGAACCTGGCCAATATCTGTATCTGTGTAAAGCATTGTTGAAAATTCTACATCAGATTTACTTCAGACTATTCTATACACAAGGCTGAGGAATGCTCTCTTTGACATCGATGCTGGTGACACGCTTTTTAATAACCTGATAGACAAGGAGTGCGCTACTACAGCAGATGAATGAGGAGATCCTTTAAGGATGCTGAGGTCAGCTAAGTATGTAGTGATCTTCTACGAGTATAATGATTTACTAACGATGTGGAGATCCTCTTATATGCAATGCATTTTCCAGACTTAGTTTGACAAACTAGAAAGTTACGACAAGAAGTTAAGTTACAAAATCCAACAGGTCATTGTCTTAGCATGTATTGTAATGGGCTGCAGGTATTGTATCAACGCGTTAACTAAAACTTAAATAACTTTATTAAATCAAAACAAATAAATATATAAGATAAAAATGGTTAGTTTAGTGGTTTCCAGATCAGGGAAAGTGATTGACATATGTCATGCAGAAACATTATGCACTATGAATAAAGATTACTACAAGAATGACAGTAAAAAGAACGTATGGAATATACATTAACATTAACGTATAACCTATATTCATATATAGTTATAGTTAGAAACTAGTATTATTCGCACACCGCTACAGCATATACCATGAAAAGCTACAAGACGAAGCCCTAAAAACTTTTCACAGGTTTTAAGGGATAATATGGTAAGGGACCCATTAGCTGGGTCTGCTGTTCCGTGTTTTCCAGGGAAATCGTGTTCTTGAGTTCTCCAGAGAAGTAACCTATTTTGGAAGGGATTGGGGCTGGCTGTGGCTTAATCTTTTATCTTTCACGTCCCCACAAATGTCTTTCTCGTCATGTCTTACATAGCATTGAAATTATATTACGAAACAATAATAGCTATGCGATTACGAATTTTCGAAACTTTTGTGCATGAATTTCTCTGTAAATTTTTCTAACTTACGCACTTACGAAGTAAGGAGCGTTTAAGTTAATAATTATTCAAATAATTAGAGTCAGTATTTGACTAACCTATTAAATCTGTCTATTAATACCCCGTTAAATTCGAAATTTGAATTCAAACATTCCTAACTTAAATAACCTTTAAAGTATTATTGCAAAGAAACTGAAGTACACGTTTACTCTTTTTTTTGAATAAATTGACACAGTATTAGACTATAAATCTAAATTTATATAATGTCAAACGATATCCATGGCGTTTTAAAATTTTAAACTCAAATTTAACGTGTAACTTATTAAAATCGAACGCCAGTTTAGTTTAGAAAGGAATCAAGTTGTCTTGGAAATAATAGTTTGTATTTAACTGGCTAAGATTAAACCTTTCATGCAAAACAAGCCCTAACCTTTACTAAATGTCTGAATTTTCGAAAAACCATAACACAGGGAGAAACAGATCGAGTTGCTGTGGGATGCATCCCCTCACTTAAACCGTTGCACAAGAACGTTGTACGATGGGCCATTATGGCTAACTATTTCTGGTGCTGCGTGCCTCTAAATTACCATCTCTTCTAATAACCGTATTATGGTTTTAGTTTTTTGGTCAGGTATAGCTTATAAACGAGTGTAAAAATTGTCATCACAATATATTATATAAGAAACACAATAATACATATAATAGCATTACAAATATATGTACACTTTTATGCCTACATTGTAGTTTAATTACGTACATCTGCACATTTTGTGTTATACAAGGCTGCGTAACTGAAAAGCAAAGCAAATTGCAACGAGTCTTTTTTCTGTCGAGTCTATTGGCACAAGAAAAACTTTAATAATATCATCACTATTTTGTTAAAGTATACGAAATCATTAAGAATGTTTTTGCACCCTTCTTTTAGAATATCCTTATTATTCCAAATATTATAGTAGGAACCATTAAAAATGAGAATAGAGTTTTCTAAAAATTCAGTTATCATGACGCAATCGCTTTCATTAAACACAGTATTAGAGAGATTGAGGGCAGATCACTTACTATTAATTGTTTAAAAAATTGTATTAACAGAAGCGAAAGCCAAAAAAATGATGTTTCTCTAACTGAAATAAATGATTATTATTGTACAATGGGTCTTTAAAGATGGACTTGAAATTAGCAACACAACAGTTAAGGCGGGTGATGCAGGTGATTAAATGGGAAGGCAATAATATAGTGGAAATGTACTTAGTCGACAATATACAGTGTCGAAAATATATAACTTTCAAAAAAAAATCTGTTATGTTTAGTTTAAGAAAAGTCCGAACAAAAAACCGTTTTTACTGAAAGAGTGGTAAGATTGATAGTGAGTAGAAAATAAATTAGACAGTTAAAAAGGTCGTGACCGATCATTGACCAATATAAATCCTTTCATTCTTTGGAACTCATCTCATTGTGTTCGCAGATTACAATAGATAGAAAGTTACATTTTTAAGCCATCGATTATTTGGTTTATGGGTCAATACTAATTATACTGCTTGCAGTAACGCTGTAAATTTTAACTCATTCGCCAATGTAATATGTTTTATGGAAGGAAGCCAGTTTTGTTCTTGTTTCATCGATATTTATCATTTCAATCATCTTGTTACTTCTTTTAAATTATACGTTACTTGTGAGTGCACAGTTGCCAAAAAATACCAGCCTGCTCACATGACAGATCTGGAACTATTTGGCAATGTGTCCAATGGTAAATTCCTATTCATTGGCCAACAAGTGACAAGTAGAGATCATCACTTCTGGAGAAAGGGACGAAATTGTAATCGTAGGTCACGTTCAGGTTTTCCAATGATTTTCTGGCGGCATTAGAAATGGGCTAGACTGACCGGTAGAAAAAAAAATGCCGAAGGTCTCCATTTTATTTGAATGACAAAAAAGCGGTTGAGTTATCTTGAATCATTAAGATTAAATTACCAGTCCTTATTGCTACCTTTCAGTAATTATAAACAATTAAAATATTGAAAAAAAAATATTTATTTTTTCCACAATGTCCTTTGTTTTTAATACAATCATTTTTATTACCAATTGTTTGCAATTTTACATATAAATGACAATTAATATAATAAGCCGTTATTTAAATTTTCTCAGAAAATTCTGCTCATCAACTTTAATTTTTGTTGGGAATAAAAAGTGCAAAGCAGTTTATCCATCTCAACCAACTGCATTTTTATTTGATAAAAAATTTATTCTGGGAATTGTGGAAAATTTAAACACATTTTATTCTGGGAACTATATATTTTAAACCTAAAAAGCCAAAGTATAAAAATTAGCCTAGCCTCACATTATACCCGCTCAAGCATTCATAATCAATTTATAAGTTTCTTGAAGATTTTAAGATCATCAAATAAATCTCAATGGTATCATTTTCTTAAATAGAAATTTAAAAAATGTATATTTCACACTTGCAAGTAAGTCAGTTATTGCTTTTGTAGTGTCGGTCGAGAAAGAAATTCCTAATGTTTTGCAGTAAGTTGTTTCTCCTAAGTTGTAGTAAAAGACAATTGAACTTTTGAATGGATTATTTTGAATTGCTAACATAGAAAAGCATGAACCTCTGGAATATCCAATGAAAGAATTCCAATGAATGAAAGCTTGGTCTGTGGAGGATAAAAATGATGGTATATCTGACACTTCCGCTGCTGGACTCCACTCAATGTTTTTTGTTCCCAGAGCTCTTGAGTTAAAAAAAGTTTTATGAGGCTGGTTTTTCGGGAGTTGGGTCGGGTGAATGTAGATTGGAAGCATGTAGTATTCCTTTTATTTATTTTCACTTAAAATAGAAGTGAGTTTCAGCATGGATTTTTGTGTTTGGAATTTAATGTGATGCTGATACTGTTAGCTTTTCAGGACGGACGGACGGTTACATACTCATCACTCACGACCTTAGATAAAAACTGGTCGACTACGATTTCAATTTTTATTTATCATTTCATTGGCTTAAATCACCACCAACATCGATAGGTAGCCCAGCTTATTTTAGGATTTCGCTTTTTGCCTCTTGTATCAAATTGTAAAAATGTAGAAACCCACTCTGCATTAACAATTTCCATTATCACTGTCCATGGTCCACTTGCAACGTTTCCGACATCCCTCCCCATAAATCTCATGTCATCTTAATCTCATTCCGATCCATTAGCCAAGCCATTGATCTCGATATACATACTTTGAGCATTGAGAATTGAATTTGCTCCAAGAAATGATAAAGTTGTGTGACAGTTTGTAAAAGTTTGCAGTAGAAACATTAAATCCGAATAAAGTCTCCAGTTGAACTGTCCAAGAATACAGGTCCACTTTGACGCCACGAATCAGATCGACAAATGTCCGTAACCGCTTTCTTTTGTACTTTTGTTTTGCCATTGAGTACAGTAAAGTTTGCAGGTCATTTTGGAGTAGGGATACCACTGGGCAGCGTTGTTCTGAAATGTAGTGTGGACGTGGAGTCCAATTCGATGACATGGGCACTAGGCTGAAGCAAATGCGTATGCGAAATGCGAATTATGATAATTTTTGACGAGAAAACCCTGAAGAGCGACATTAGCATTCTGTTTATGACCTTAAATGCTGAAGGTGCAATAAGACAAAATTCCTTTCAGACTATTGTGCAATAGATTATATTTATGAACACTGAACCGAGAAATGCAAGTGGACAGGATCGTTCGAAATTTCAGTGAACGTATTATACTTAAGTTCTTATAGTAGTTGTAAATATGTGCAGTTAAGGCAGTTGCAGTTTAATTGAAGGGTTAGAGCTGTGGGTATGTTTGATAGTGAGAAATATTGCATTTATTTAGTCATCAAAATCTAGTTCATTTGCAAAAAGTGGAGCCAAGACAGATTTATTGTTAGCGAGAAAATGCTTTTGAACGAATGTTAACCCTTTAATTGTTCCGTTAATTTTTCAAGACAAATTCAGAGCACAACGAAGGTAGATTGCTCTACGATTAAAAGCTTCAATCCGCTAAGTCGGCCACTTGACATTTGCGGTTGAGCACTAAATATTTTCCCGGGTGTAAATTCGGCCTATTTGCAAGAGATAGATGCAAACATATTTATTATGACTTTGAGAAAATGGCACACTTGTGTTGGTTTATTGTGGAGTGAAATGAAAAATTGGCATACTGCTTTCATTAATTATCGTCCAGTTGAATACAGCATTCAGTTTGTCCAGCCAGTTTAATTGTTAAAAAAACAAAATGCAAACGACATACATCACATCGACACCAAAAAAATCATTTTTTAGTAGTAGGTCGCTGTTAGCTTCAACGGTAGCTACTTTAACAGCATACTTAAAAATGGTTCGTTACCATGGTTACCACTAACCGTTTTCAAGATATAGTGAATTTATTTGAAATCGTAGAACCAGAACAATTCCGTCATTTATGGACCAAATTTCTCGAACAAAGTGTCATTCGATCGAGAAGAAGCTGTTCTCTACTTTCCTTTCTCAAATTTACGAATTTCGAATTTACAAGGAAGTTATGGGCAAAATAGTACTTTTTAGCTGTAACTTTCTTTTAAATTCGATGAGTCCAAAAGTCCAAACCCACTTGCAGTCTTGCTGTCAACTTTAAACCCTTCGCAAATAGAATAGTGTCTGGCGTAAATATCCATAGGAATTTTCTCAGATCACGGGCAATTCTGATCTGAATAATTTGTCCAAATAACTCAAAATATTTATCCAGGTGTAATTGTGTTACGGGGAGCAACAATTTGTAGTCTCACAGGTTTCGGATAAGGTCATGAGTATGATTCCAAGATCATCCCAGCATTACAAGGTTATGACCTGGTTTCCAGTCTCTCATGCCAAATATATCATTATGGCAATTTCACGTGTTGAAAAGCCAATCTTGAACAGCTGCCGCTTCACGAAGACTTATCAGAAGAAGTCGAGGTCCCAGAATTGGAATACATTTACTGAGGAATCGGCCAGTGGAACGAATCGCCATGCTAGGTAATTCATTAACCTACAGATTTACTTTTTCCATCAACGTTTATGCTACAAATATGAAAATGTAGCTGAACGTCATCATCTTTGTACGACGAAACGCATTCTATTTTGGAGGACTATCAAGCTCCCATCTACCGCACTGCGTCTGGAAACTTTTTTTTTGGTTTGAATGACTTCCTCATCGAAACTCAGCCAAAGAAAGTTCAAGAGGCTCTCAGCTAATGATGCATCTCTTCTCAGTACTTAAAAAAATTTACCAACACAGCATTGAAATAGATCAGGTGATAAAAAACAGGTATGAGGATTTGAAAGTTAGACATGTAGCCCGCAAAATGTAAGAATGAGCACCGTAATGTTCCACTTTTTATGGAAATATATTATAATGCATTTTTCTGCAAAAAAAGAAAACGAGGAAAGCTCAACTGGAATTTATAAGCTTTATAATATGACATTTTAACCACTCAAGTTTGTGGAAAGAAATTGATTTATTGAATAGTCGGGTATCTTCTTTCATTAAAGTTTTCAATCGGTTACCTTTGAATGTACTTCATCATTAAGAGATGCTGAATACTTGGGATAAATAAAGCAAGCAAGTATAAATGGACAATGATAGTCCACATTTTCAATGCATACGAATTTTGAATCCATACGAAAAAATACCATTTAAATATTTGGGGTTAATTGAGACACTGCAAAATGCCGCAAAACAATCCTGAGCATTTCTCTCTCTATTTACATATATTGATGTCATGGCTGAACTAATAGTATTGCTCGTACAATGCATGAGAGCTTGGGACCCCATACATATGATCCAAATAGGCCTCCAAGTCTGAAACTCAAACTCAAGTAAGATTTCAACCTAAACTGTCTCTGCATCAAGAAGTTTCTGACTAATTGTGTTTGACAGACAAACACACAGAGAGACAGGAGCGTAATTTCATAAACAACCTCTGATGCGATTTCATAGCTTTCATGGAGCCCCAGTCAGGTATAATGTTTGCGGTGGCTTGGCTGAAAAGTGGGTCCATGGATGAATTTATTGCATTGGTAACGTTGGATAGGTAATTTTATAAGATCAAAACCGCAGCGGTGGTTACCACTCATCACAACTAAAATTCTGCTATCCAGCCAACTGGAACTCTTCATTTTGATAATTTCATCTCTCTGTCCATGACACGACTGTCAAATAATTTAGGATGCGGCTGTTATCACTAAACCAAGTAAAAATGTAAAAAAGGTTACGCACGGAAACAGATAATCCAACCAATATTTGAAGGTTACGCAAGCAATCTCTGATAACCAAAGCAAAAAGTGACATGAATTTAATTGAAAGTACTAGAAATATATAACAATGTAATGTGAGCTGAATGAAGTCAAATATGTTATAGGAAGTAAATTAAAAATGCAGAAAACTCTATATTAAGTAAGTTTAAAACGCCACATGAAGTAAGTTAAAAGATTTACGATTTTGGATAAAAATGTCTGAGAAATTACGTTAAAAGTAAAAGATATATGGCCTGAGATTTCAAATGCAAGATGAAGTAAGTAAACTATACCATAAGAAGTAAGCAAACACTGTAATACAAAGTAAGCCACAATGCTATAAGTAATAGGTACAAAAACCGATATATATTCAGCAAAAAATGCCATTTAAAGTAAGCAAAAGATATGCAGTATGAAGTCATTGAAATATGCGATATTAAGTAAATGAAAACGGGTTCATATGTATTTAGAGACAAAATGCATTTACAAAGAATAAAAAGAACAGAAAGACAAAAGAAACAAATAGTTTATTTACGAAACAGTAATAATGAACCCCAGATCTTTTATAAACTGTCTTTAGCTATAAGTGATTTCGGTAATTACTAACAATTACCTTGATTTAATATCGGTAGAACTACACACATACTGACAATAGCTTACATATGCACTACGAATTTTCCATACCTAACAGGCTTTTTTATTATTTTTTGAAGAAACTATGCAAAACATTAATGCTTCAATTCACACAAAAAACACAAACAATTTCTAATCTGCCTTGCCACCACGTAACTGTTTTCGGTATTTAATAGTACTATGTATTTGTTCCCAGGATTAGTAAACCCACATTCCAATATAGCCGTTCTCCGTCAAAAAAGTGCAAACTTTATCCAAATAAATTTGTAAATGGAATGGAGTCCCGTGTTGTAAATGGATTTATATTTGCTCCCCTTACGTGAGCTTCCATTACATATAATATTGGTGCGGTACATGCATTATCAATCCTAAACCATCAAAAACATTTTTTTTTATCAAGATCTCATTTAATTTGTACTCACGCTGTTAATTTTAAACATCTGCAAAAATCTGCTGCATTTTGCTGCTTAACAATTTGATAAGCTTAATGTCCTGCCACTTTTTCTCCTGCGTAAGACTGGCAATATTTCCATTTTTTTTTCTTTTCGATTGCCAACAATCCACAGTGCGCCCAACAATTTAAAGATTTGTGGGTGGCTGCTTCCCCTTTTTCCGTTAACAGATCAAGCATGACGGGTCTCATCAGTAACCAAAATAAGTATCATATCAGCTAAACCGGCTTATGTTTGCGAAGCCCTCCAACAACTTTTCGGTGGATAATTTATTTGTCCAAGTTTAATTTTTCCTCGTTTCGTTCCAAAACAGTTTCCACGCTACCTACCACCATCCCCACAACCACACGTTTCCAAAACCCCATCACTAAACCCCTCACAAACCCCAACATCCCAACTCCAATACAAACTCAACTGCTCGGTTTCAAAGAAACCAACACTCATCATCAAATCAACAGTAGTCCCTAAACATTGTAAAATTAAGATTCAGATAATGGGTATGCATAAGTGAAGCGTTATGGGTATCTTGGTTGGGTCCACCACTGGCTGTTGTCTGGCTACTTGCTGCATTATAAGAGCAGTTGCCTTTGAATGTACTGTCCTGAGGACAAGTAAAACGAATAATACGTTTTGTTTAAACCAAGGATTCGAGTGCTCTTCGTCATTTAAAATGTCAAATAACGACTGATTACGCTCCGATATGCTTTATGTGTACTCTAGATGTTTGGTCGTATTTTGGTGAAGACTGTGTCTGATGCAATATGTGAAGCATTATGTGCTTGATTAGAGTCTGCTGCAACATGTTCTGGCTCAACTACCAGTACACTATTTATACTGGCTGTACATATTGCATTTTTTCAAGCGACTGCTGCATTCATTTGGTCTCGAATAATGTTCTTGGCTTTTTCCGGGAGAAAGTTTTTCTTTCTGGTCATTTTCTCGAAAGCTCTTCCCTTATTTAGTGGCTGCTTGGTGCTGGTGTCTTACGTGAACATGATGGTTCTTGTTCTTGACGTTGCTCTGTCCAAACGTCACAGATGAAGTGTGCTTTATATAAGCACGACGGTGATGATTTCTTGATTTGGTTTAGAAGACGATGATGTAGGACCTTGATGATCATCAGATGTTGTTGTCTTGTATGTACTCGTAGTAGCTAGTAGTAGTTTTCTTTTTTCTGGTCATTATTAATTTCCAGTCTTTCCTTTCGAAGTTCAATTTTTTTTATCCCACTCCTCTGGGGCTGACTTTGCCTGGGTGCAAGCTAAAGAACAAACATTATTTGCGTGATACAAACTGTTACATTCTACAAGAACTACAATATCTTAAATATTTGTAAACGAACTTTTGCAGTGAAAGCCTAAATAATTCAGCTGTAAAAACAAACAGCTGTACAATGTTCCTAAGCGAATTGAACAGTCATTATTGGAAGTATAATACTGACCAGTATGCGTAACACATGTATTTTGTTCTACTTTTACCACTATTAAATGATTGTCCATTACTCAAACTTTTATATATTTGAACAGTTTTAAAACACATTATCGGTTATTTGAATTTATAATTTACTTACCTTGAAAAATAAAATCGCAGACCCTTTTTCGAACCACTGAAAGTCCGATGCCAGAGAACAACCAAATCTATTTCTTCGTTACGTGTAGTTCTATGTGTATTCCTTTTCCCTTTTGCAATGTAGGGACTGACTGACTGATTGCTACTGACTGTCTGACTGCTACTGACTGTCTGACTGCTACTGACTGACTGACTGATCAATCTATGCAACAAATCGGGGTACAAAAGTACCCCAATATTTACATGCATCTATGCTTGTATGTATGTATAAATACCTCCAGTCCTTTCATTAGCTGCATTATGCGCACAAAGCTGCAAATGTCTTTAACGATAAACTTAATGAGTTTTTGTGAGATCCTTCAATTTTGTGCACACTTTGGAGTCGTTTGAAGTTTTAATTGGGAATTTTAGATAAAGATATCTCTTTCATGACTTTAATTTACTACATACTCATTTTAAAATGCTAATAAGCAGCATCAATCATTTAGATTGTAAATATTTTAAGCTTGGTTTGATATTTAGAAAAAAAGCATAAATAAAGTCTTTCAAACAAAATACAATAGTCATAGTTCAGGTACACAATTTAAAAAAAAAAATCTTTCGTAAATTTTGTCATTCTATCATGTCGTCCCAAAATATACGGTACCTGTAATGTCTATGTATGTATGTACGCATACGTGCACTTTGACTTGGAACAATTAGCATGTTTGTTAATATAAAAAAGCTAGATCTAAATGATAATAAACTTTAATAAGGTAACAAACTTTTGACCTTTCAAAATTGGTAAATATGCACTTTTTTATGCCTTAAAAATTCGGAGCGATAAAAAAATCTGATAGAATACCCAAAATCGATTCTGATGAAAAATCAGTATTTTATAATAATGTGATGCCTAATAAAATGATAGTACAATAAAAAGACCCTTGCTTTAGTACCATGTTTTTCAGTGGCGACCAATGCATTTTTTGAGCAAATAGGAACAGTTGGTGAATAAAATCTTGCAGCAATAGTTAAGCTCTTTTATTAGTTCTAAATTTAGTACTTGCTTACACTTGGTATTTACCAATCAAATTATAAATTCAGAGGGTGTTAATGCATTGAAGCCGAACTTTCAAAATATCTTTATAAAACTATGACTCTAGGGCTTGTTTCAATATCGAAAACGCCGTCACTATAATGCATTTGAACTATTGAAACAGGCATAAATTTTAGCGAATTATTAATTTAACAACAACGTTTGTATAAAGTTTCTGATAATTTTATTATTGTAACTTAATTATAAATAGTTTCTGGATAAGTAAAAATTCAGAGTTGGATGGTAGTTATTTACATAGTAAGTTTTGTTGTAATTGTTAAAACAACCATTTGTTAATAGTTAATTTGTACAATTTGACATATTCTTCTATATAAAGTTTCCTTCTCCGCCGAAGATCAATAATTTCTAATATTCCCGTGGAAAACGTCATAAAGTTTAAATTTTGAAAAAAATTACAAGTTCACCCAACGTGTCCTCTGAGAAAACAGGTAGGACATTTTCCGATTTTCAATTCGACAATTTTTTCCGTTATACTACGGTGTTTAGCGTTGACGTGACCAATAACAGTACCAGCTTTGGAAGATGCATTTGTCCAACGAATGCCTTCCGGTGCAGGTGGTGGAATCCTTCGACCAAGTTGGCCTACAAACGTCCTCCTGGGTTCCATGACTTCAATCCAGCTACAAAAAAACACTTTAAAATATTTTAAATAAAATAATAATAAAAATATAATATAAAATAATATATAAAATAAAATATTAGACTACATAAAAAAATATATATTATGGAGCAAAAATATAAATATTATAACTACCAAAATAAAGCCCACCACTAATCTAATCTTACTAAGTTAATTTGACGTAATAACCAAATGTGTGTAACTGCAAGAGCGCACTTAACTTAAGTTTTTTACGGGCAGTGCTTCCAACTCAGCTACTAGAGGTAATGTGATTTAAAAAGTCGACAGTCGCCTACCTTTATACTTGCATACTGAACATACAAATACTCCTGAACACGTATACAAAAATCAAGCCCTAAGTTGGTGTGTACAAATACATTGTAATAATATTTCGAAGACATGGCAAAGACTGGTAAATTATATTTATTTGTTTGTAAGCAATAATAATCCCATTTACTCTGCAAGAAAATCCCGCATTTGGTAATTATAAAAATACAATTTAAAAACTGTCCAGTTTCAGGACAGTTATCTCAAAAGAGTTAAATGTTCTCCCGAAGTTGTTTGAATACCGAAGAAGGTTCAAAGGGCACCAAAACTAAGACACAAAAAGGAAATAACACTACACGATCATTATGTCAATTGGTTTTGGGAAGATCTTCGTAATCCAGGCACTGCTAAAATTTATGCTTCTTCATTTCATAAGCGTGAATTTCAATAATGAGAGTCCTTCTCATATGGTAAATGAAATAGTAAGCATGTTCTCTTCTGATACTGCAGATATGCGTTCATTGTGAAAATCTAACGTCAACTTTAATTGTTTGGTGATAAGCGCTGATCATTTTTCTAAACGAATCAGTCCACGAGCAATAAATTATAAGTTATGCGGTTGTAGTAATAGATGCTCCATAGCAGGCAATTAGGGAGCTAGTTTATCCTTGAGGCCCTAATAGTGAGAACTGAATAAAATTGTCTCGTAGTAGAACAATTAGACTTTTAACAAACGCCCTGCCTCACAACATAATATTTTTATAATGGAAGAACGTTTCTTCTAAATTCTTCTTAAGAATATCTCTTAAAGGAAGGCGGATATTATGTACTGCTAACCTCAGACGTGCAAGCAGAGCAGTATGTTCCGCATCCAGCCACCAATGTTTTGACCCCGTCCTCGAAATTTCATTGTTTTTCTTCAACTGCAAGATTTCATGGAGTCTTACCATATCATATCAGCGCTTGCAGGGGATGGTGATTTAACTCAGGCAAACGCCTCTGGAATTTCCCCATGAGTTTCGGCAGACATATTTACTGGAGTTTCGACATTGATCTCTTACATACTCACTCATAAATTTCATTTCATTCATTACTTCCATTATTGAGTAAGACCGATATATCGCTATAATTGTAATAATAGTTGATCCTTAACACTAAAAATAATTTCAAATAATTAAAAACTAATTTATACTTGATACGTTTTACAATTGTACCTGTAATTATGCATAGGTTTTAACTAACACTTCTTCAAATTATGTCATTACTATATCACTTTAGAAGTCTTAACAATAACTATATGTCTAAGTAATAGGTCTAAGGAAAATCCTTAGACATTTTGTTAAGGGAAAAGTTAGCGGTGATATATATGATTTGAATATTTATGGTATTTATGCGCGGTGTATTTTCGTTTACAAAATAAAATTCAATTTAGGAATATTATAATTAATGAGACTCGACGCTACTATGGGATCGCTTATCTTGGAGGCTTGGTGTTATGAGAAACGTAGCGAGGGTCTT
>JAQFZH010003137.1:0-14525 GCA_034695485.1 Entomobrya nivalis | reverse complement strand
TTTTTTTGCAGTGCCTTACTTTTAAGTTCCTGTTGTGTAGTAGCAGCACCCATGTTGCTTTGCTGTTGATGCTGCTGCTGTTGTTGCTGTTGATGATGATTGTTATTATGAGCCGTGTAGTGAATTACCCCACGACTTTGACTTTGCTGCTGCTGATTAAGTTGAACAGCGGAAGTGGTCACAATTGATGATGTAGAGGAATGTGGTGCACTGGTACTGCTATTAATATAGTTCAATTGTTGATTGTGCTGATGATGCTGCTGCTGGTGGTCGGTGGATGTAGTAATCTTTGTAGTTTTATTGTTGACTTGATTGTTAGCAGCTCCAACAATGCTTGTGGTTGTAATGCTATTTGGATATGTACCCATTGAACGGGTAGATGATGGTGACGATACAGATTCGGTGTCAAGAACTCCACCTCCTCCTGACCCTCCACCAGGTTGTTGTAGGTCAGCGGTGGTTGCGGCGTGTATTCGAAGTTGATACTCTGCAGGAGCAACGCCATCCACACCCACGCCAGTAATCTTAGCAGCTTCAGAAGATGGATTTTCTTGTAAAGTTGAATTACTCTTTTCTGATGATTGGGATGACAATGAAGATATTTTGGTGGCGGGGGTGGTGGTGGAATGATGATGATGGATTGTTGAAACAGTGTTGACACTGTCGTCATTTCCTTCACAGTGATTCTTTCTTGAGTCAACTGTTTCCGGTTCCGGCTCATCTTCCGGTGAACCACCATCCTTTTCCTCTTTAATTTCGTTTGGATTGTCATCGTCATCTTTTCCCTCTTGTTTAACAAGTGCCTCGCCCGTCGTCTCCGACGATGATGCGGTGGTGGTGATTGTTGTCTGTGTATCCATCATACTATCGTTTTCCTCCACTGTTTCACATTTCCCCAGTTTCTCTTCCTTTTTCACTTTTATATCTTCCGGTTGCTGGTCAACCTCCATTTCTTCAGGGGGTGACGAGAACTCTTGAACTTTTGGGGTAATTAGCTTGGTGTCCCCGGGACTAGTACCAGTGCCCCCTCCATTGCCCCCACTGCTGTTGTTATTGTTTTCGAAATCTTCAAGATTTCCCTTCTGGCCTGCCCTCACAGTGCCATCACTTGTTGGAGATGAACTTTGGTTCATTTTTTGAATAATTACTGGAGTGTAATCACCTTGATGGAAAATGTCTCTCAGTTCTAAGATATTATGAGGTGGTGGTGATGGTGAAGGAAGAAAAAGAAAAGTGTCCTCCTGATTGTGAGTGAAGTGGAATCGTTTTAAAATTTCAGATTTACTGGAAGATGTACAAGTCCCAGAAGAAGTGGGAGTACAAGAAGAAGCAAGCACACTCATTTTTTTCCACAAAAAATATATATTAACCCGATTAAACACAGAATAAATTTAAAATAAAAACACACACGTTAAATAACCCTTACTTTTACTTATTTCACTACTGCCACATTTTACGGAGAAAAAAAAAACACAAAAAAATGAATAGCTACAAATATTTCTAAGAATATCTGAAATATATATGTGTCATGTGGTTTGGTGTGATGTGAATAAGCAACTAAAATGCATACCAATACTTTTCACTATCTTTAACCCTTTTTATCTAGTCAATCTATTCATTGATGAAAAAGTATGCACAAGAAAATCTATTCAGCCCAAGTTTAAGTTTAAATACCCAAATTAAACAGATTACTTGGATGCAACGATGACTGTACAAAAAAAACTATGATGAGAGGAAGGAAATAGTTAAGTAAGAAGCATACAAGTTTATAATACACACGTAACGTAAACGTAGCGTGACATGACATGTGACGATGTGACATAATTTAATATACGGATAAGATGTTATAGAAAGTGAATCACTGTACATTGACTATGTATGTATATTTAAATGCGTAGGGATTATGTCATATTTTTATGACTTTCCATCCATCCACCAACCAAATATACATATTTTTCCCAATAAATATGGTCTAGGTCTACCTTGAAAATATTCATTCATGGCTTTTCAGAGACAAGAGCACATTATTTATTTAAGCTCATCCTCTTATGTAAATTGAAAATTAAAACTAACTTATAACTCATCGTGAACAAAGTCATATTAATAAAAAAACCTTGCTTTAAGTAATAAATAGAGAAACAAAAATGCCAAGAAAGATGAAAGGGTGTGGTGTGGACCATGATGAAGATTTTTTCTCTGCTGTTCTGTTTTATGTGTAAGTGAGGAAGGGGTGAGAAAATGAGACTTTGACGGATTAGCATGCACACATGTAAAACATACATTTATACAAAAACAAAAAAAACTGCTTTGTTTACACAAAATATAAATATGCATAAAAATAGCAGAGCAAACTAAAGCAATGACTCATTATATAAAAAAGCTAAAACGGAAATCATGAAAAGAACAAATGACTTTTTAGCAAAATAGCTGTGCATATGTTTTGGGGTGAATTGAGACTCCACCAATATAAATCCCATATCGCATCCCAGTGTAACCTGACCTTACACAAAAACAATTTTACTGCCAATTAACTAACCAGCATATAAAAAAATGCGTATTTTTATGGTTCTACATGCAAATATGTGATTATGTGACTTGTGACAGTATATTAAGTAAAGTAGAAAGACGTGCTCAAGATTATCCAAATCTTTCCCAAGCGTCGCGGCGCGCGGCGGCCGGAGATGAGGACAAAAAATTGTCAGATATCTGATTTTTTTTCACGTCTACAAAACAAATTGCTTTATTTTTATAGCAAACTTCCACTTTCATTCAACTAATCTTCCAACCTGCCTTGTATACATATATATATTTTTTCCTATTATCGCATCTCTCTCTCTCAAGAAGATATAAAAAACTACCTCTTCTTTACTGCCGTACGGCCGCCGCCGCCACAAACCAAACCACAACAACATATTTGATTACAAGTTTATTTTTTTATGAATTATTTAAATAGCACAATCCACAAACCACACACTAATCGGTCAATAACTAAATATCAGAGAAAAAAATCATAATAGCAGTTAAGATAAAGAAAAAACGAACGAGCATATCGGAACAAGATAGCATACAGCAGCAGTAGATTACACACAACCAAAAATGCCCACCGCACATTCTTCCATCATATGAATAACAAGTTATACTTTTTTGTACAGTAATCTTGATTTAGATTAGTGGAGTATCTTTAAAAATATTTTCATTGCGTGGGTGGATGGTGGATGGATCTATCTTTTTCTGATTAACTTATAATTTCTAATAAAGTACCGTTGCCACTTGGTTTTCTGTGAAGGTCTGGGTCTCGTCTGGTCTATTTACTAATTTAATCTATCAAAAGCCAAATTACTTTTAATTTGTTTTGCCCCGCAGTTAAGTCTATCTTGGTCTATCATCGATAACAAAAGAGAATGATACCTAATCTGTCTCTGAACTGAGCGTATCATTTTTTTTGTCTGTTGCTTTTTATATCTTCCTATTTTGCTTTAAATGCAAAACAAAAGATAATCATGTAATAATTTTTTTTCTGTTGATTATCCATAATTTTTTATCATCTTCATTATTATTATGCAATAACATTAAATGTGTACCAGTGACCGGTTACCGGGTACTAAATATAATATGTTAATTGACTTTACTTATCACAAAAAATAAAACAAAGAAACGCTTCCACAAAATCAACACGAACCCCATCATAACAGAAGAGAAAAGCAAGCAGAAAAATAAATTAAATTAAATGAAAGGGTTAAGGTTACCTTTTTGTGGCCCAGGTCAGCAGGCTACCTCAGAACAGCACCCCAAATTACACTCCTCCTCCAAGTTATCTTAAAGAAAGAAGGTAAATCATAAAACAAATTATTGATTACTTTTTCTTATTTAATTTCAAGATTACGATTAAGTTTTATCAGTATATTTTTTGACAGAGTACTATAATAATTTTTGTATTGATATTCGATTTCAAGTAACACGTGAGATATACTTTTTGCTTACTTTACTTTGTTTTTGTTGTTTCTATAATTTTTTTTACGATTACACACCAGTTAGAGTAGCACTTGACTTATTTTTTTTGATACAATATATATTACTACGAGAAGAAGATTAAGGACTATCAGTTTTGGAATATGGCTGATAATAAAATTGATATTAAGATATTTTGACTATCGTCTACTATCTCTCTCCCTCCTCGTCTCCTCTCACTATTATCTTCAACTAAATAATAAATGGGCTTTTAACTATTAAAAGTGTGCGACACAACAAACCCGAACCAACACAAAAAAAATATATATTATATCTTTTGATAATGAGCTATCTCATCTCTTTCAGCTCATTGAACAAAAATAAAAACACCAAAAAAATAAAAGAGTGACTATCACTGGATACTTCCAAACAGCTACTATCAGTGCCTCTCACACTTTTCCCCAGAGCACCGTTCCGTCGGTTCCCAGTTCCTTTCTTTCTCCTCCGCAATATTTTTTTTCCTACTTCAAAAATAAATGGGGACACAAGTTACCATTTAGCATGTGTATTACCTGTGAAAAGACATAGACCAATCACAGCATACTTTACATAATATGTGGAAAAAGCATAAGACAAGGACTTTTAGGTCAAAGCAATTATACATGGAAAAATTATAACGTAACGGCAAATTATTTTTGGAATATGACGATGATGTTGAGATTTTAACGTTGTTGTCCCCTAAAGACTCAGCGTCATGAGCAGTTGAGTAAATACAATCCACTTGAAAAACAAGCCATTTTTAAGATAAGAAAGTGTCTCTAAGCTCAGCAACATCATCCACCACCACCGGAGGTGCAAACAAAAAAAAAAGATAACACGAAAAATGATGATAAGTAAGTGTAATAATTTTTGTCAGGCTCTCTGCCTGTTTTCTGATAAGCTTTGTGTAAAGACAAATAAAAAGTGATATCTTTTTGACAAGTCTTTATCTTTTATCAATCAAATAATATAACATGCTCTTGTTTTGCGGGTCACATACAAGCATAAGTACATCTCATCTCTCTATTTATTTGTTATCAGAAAATATTGAAATAAAATACTGTGCTGCTGTTATGTTGATAACATCGTAAATAATAATATGGTTTATTTAACTAAGCATCATGATCATCATTAAAACGAACAATATATTATTTAGCTAAAGCTCTCTTGGTAGATCCGGTGTACTGGACTGGTTCAGAAATTTTATTGGACTTTTGGAAAATACGTAAATAAGCCCATCATGTCACCAGACCAGACCACCAAATTGCTTGTGATCTTTCTTTTTTGAGTAGAGTGATGATTCATTGAACAAAAACTACTTTGGCTTGGCTCTGGATAACTTATTAGTTTGTCCCTGTGAAAAACACATGTACATATATAATATTTAGCCTTTTTTTCCTTATACATTTATTGTACAATTTTGTTTGTCCTCTGAACTGACTGAACTGAGCTGAGCACTTTTTTCTCTTATCTTTTGCTCTGCTCTCCTCTGCTCTTTTATAAAAGGCTGTTGTGTGTACAATGGAATATCTTGTGATATTTTATTTTTGTGATAAAAAATATATAATATGGCTGCTGTCATACAATAAAATATAATTGAGTTTGACATATTGAGACATTCATCATCAAAAAAAATGAAAGCAAAGTTATCCTTGTAAAATGAAGTAGAATAGGTATACATATTAAAAATACATGGATTGCTCATCTCATCATGCGAGTCTCCGTCATCATACCGTTCAATGGGCCTATATACATGACAGGTATAGGAAGTACAAAGGTTAATAAGTTAGGAGACTTGTGAAGAGACCCTTGCCTTATAAAATAATTAAATATAAAAATTGTTCAACAATTTATTATTAATTACCGATAAAGACAAAATGTAAGGAGCCAGGATGAGAATTTTGGGGCATTATGAGACAGAGCAGATGTAAAATGGCTTATTATTACGCAATGAAGCGTTAGAGTAAAAATGAATCTCTGGAAAGTAGACAAAGTGCAAAGTACACGTTTTTGCTGACATTATTTGCTCATTTTTTGTTGGTAATTCCATGAAAAACGTGGTTGACATGTAATATTTCATGATGAAATGGAGAGTGATGAGATGATCATTTAGGCGCCATGTCATGCCATGCCACACAAAACAAGACATCCGTCTTTACTCTTGTATTAAAAGTGTAAACCAAACCAGCCAAGCCCCACTTCCATCATCCTCTCTGAAACGAAACGAGCTCAATTCTTGTCATTGTGCAAATAAACATTAAAAAAGGGGTAAATATGCAGTGCAGGTAAAAAATCACATCCAATCCATAATCCATATACCAGAGACCAATGACAAATATTTTTTATAACTTTTATTTTTTTTACTCAATTGTCCATGAATACATTTTTTTATGTGAGTGAATGGTTGGTTTGGTTAGTTCAGTTATGCATATATATTTATATTTATCATCTTGTAGTTTTTATTTACTTTTTAAAAGTAAAGTAGTAAATATTAAATATGCTTGATGATAAACGTTCCTTGTATATTTTATTATAAGGCGGACAATACCTTTTAGTGTAATACATACTTACTCATTTTGATAACGACAACGACACAAATTTGTAACATAACACCTGTAACAATTAAGTTTGGTACCCCTCTCCTCATCCACTAAACAAGATCATAGAGATTTTTGCACTATGCATTTAATTATTTTTTATAGCTATCATTATCATAATATATCATCAAGCAAAAAAAAAGTTATATTATCACAAGTATTATTTATTTTTTATATTTAAATATGGCTAATTACTAAATTATTTTTTAGTAAGTAGGAGTCACGACTGTCTTAATACAAGTTGTGTATTGTCCTAAAAAAAATTGACGCACGACATATGTGTTTTAAACTACAAAGATAATTATTTATAATTATAATGCTATTGAGATTACTCAGAGGATTTTAATACATATCCGTTCAGGCATAAATGTGATAAAATGGTGTAAATGGAATAAGTAATTAAGAATTAAATGGTTGCATTTTTTATACTCAAAAATTCAGTACATAAGTTTTTTTTGAGTCCAGACTGAAAATATATAATATATTGAGTGAGTAGTGGACCTAAAAGTAAAAAATAATTAATTAGAAAAATTTACTAAATTGTAGGTGTAAACTATATTGGGATATTAAATGATTTTTTAAATAAAACAATTAACCAATTTTTTTTTTCAGCTGCTGATCAACTTTCAGTTTGGCACTAATTTTAATTGATTATTTTTAAGGTGGAAATAAAATGACTTGAATTTGATATTATTGTGATATCGTTCATTATCAGAAAGTAAATTATATTATTGTGTAGCACCCCTGTTTATTTTAAATTGCACAAAAAGATGCAAAAACCTAAAAGTTGTATTTAAAATTTTAACTTTTTATTTTGCCTTTACAAATTTTTTTTTGTTACTAGATTTTTTTCAGTGCTTCTAAAATTCTAACGAATAAGTAATTTTTAGGTACATTTTTCATATCTTTTCATTTTTTCTGAAGCTCCATCATTCATCCCCATCCAATCCACCAAATAACATTAAAAGATTTAAATTTTGCTACGAATTTTTTATATTAATTTTGATATTTATTTTTCCTTTGAACTCTACGAATTTTTTCAAAGATGACTACTTAAAGACTTGTCATTTTTTTGCCATTGCGAGGGGCTGTTTCTTGGGCGCATTCATTTTGCACAAATGGTATCCATTTTAAAACCATAGCTTAATTTCCTGTCTTTCTACCTGTCTTCCTGTGTGCTGATTTTTTTTCAGTTCTCAGCATCCCAAATCCCTTTTTATTTACTTAATTTTGATTTTGTACAGTTTCAACTTGAAGCCAAGCATTTCCGAGAGAACTCCACTGAAAGCGGAAAGAATGACTAGTCTTGTGACGTTGTACAGATATGGGTTCGTTGCAAAACTTGATATCTTGAAAGGATCTTCCAGTTCCTGCAAAAAAAATATAAAAACAAAATAAGTACACACGTTATAAAAATAGATCCAGTTAAATACACAAGACTATCTATCTATTTCCCTACATTATCTTCTACACTATTATCATTTCCCCCCTTCCAGCAATAAGTAAACCCGTGAAAGTGTGTCTCGTAGATAACAAAAATTTATGATGATAACCCTTTTTTAGTTCATTAGTCAAACATATATAACGGAGCTTCACGTGTGGAGCTTATCAAAGCAAAACAATTAAACAGAAAAAAACTGTTATGCAAACAAGCAAGAAAAATAATACGCCGTACTTCTGGAGCTCCAGGCTCTTTGTTTATTTGACGTAGGGCTTATCAGAAAAATGCTTTTTACGCAGCAAAAAGATAATGATGAGCCGAGCCGATGGAAAAACGGTTTATTTTTTTATGAGAATCCGGAATAGATAGGGATATGAATTAAGAAGGGATATTATACACCCTTTTTAGCTGTTTGCAAAAAATACATCTAAAAACGTTTACTTTGTCTCTCGTGTGTACAGATAAAGAAAATTTACATGGAGAGCAGAGAAAAGTAGCAAACTAAATATGATGACATTACACATGCAAAATTAACTGGCTATCTATTCTTCATGTAATCACATGACTTGAAGGCATGGCATGATACGTTGTGTTGTAATTACTATAATGGTTTTGTATGCATTTTAATCATATCATTATTGATTTTCTCTTTTAAAAAACATTTTACCTTGAGTAGCTCTGCAGCCAATTTGAGAACATTGTTTGCTACCAGCAGCTCATCTTTCTTGTGAGGCTTTTGCTCCATTTTGAGATACAGGTTCAGCTAGAAAAAAAATTATCAAATAGAAACAAATCCATTAAAATCAATCAAAGTCATGCTATTCGTTGAAAGGAAGCCTTTTATAGTAAAATGAGCGATTTATAATTTTTTCATAGTTGTTAATGCTTCTATTTTATTTTGTAAATTACTGTAAGCGCGTAGGGACCCTGTATATCTGTACTTAGATATAATTGGAAATTTTATAGGATAAATTTTTTAAAGGCTCTTACTTGCTCAGTGATGATAACAGAGAGATTACGGTACTTTTGACTGATTCTTGAGCCCAAAGTCATGTAGCGCATTAGGTAAATTCCAAGCATGAGACACCAAGCAATCACCTCCACATTGTACAAAAAGTACATGCGATTAGAATCCTGTAAAAAAAGGTAAAAAAGAACAAATCAAAGTCAACCTACTGACAACTGATTGATTAAGTCAATCTATAGCAGAAACTTTTTGCAATATTTTTTTTGGTACCTTAAGCAGCTCCACAGACAAGAAAAATATGAGGATGAGCTCAGCAATGAAAGCCCCTGATACTATTATGTTGACAGATCTTTGAGGTCCTCGTCTCTAAAAAAATTAAAGTCAAAATAAACAAATAAATTAGCAAATTGACAATTTACAACGAGGAAAAAATCCATTATAAAAATGCATGCGTGTGTAGACATCGAGATAATTGATAATAATGACATTTTTCTTCTTTGCTTAATTGACTTACTCTCAGGTACGATCTGACTGAAAGCCATGTCTTGATATTTCTCACTTTATTCAGTCGAAAGTGAGGTATACCCGACTTTTTAGCTTTTCGCGAACTTGTCAGTCGAGAAAACAGCTTTGCATACAAAAATCTCTGCTTGTACGTCTTCTCAGCGACAGCCAACAGGAAAAAGACAAAGCTTGCCAAACACCATCGCTCCACCACAGACACGAGAATCATTATTCTCGTCTTCAGATCCCTTCCCAAAGCACAACTAATTGAGGAGGACAAGTAGCTCCCTAATCTAGTCAGCTCAAAGTCATCCACCTCAAAACCCTCCTTGAGTCTCCAGAGGCACGGCAAAAACGCTAGTATACTGCTGAAAAATATTCCCAAGTAGAGATAATCCGAATTCTCCCTAATTATCTCCACCTTCCCGATTATCGTCGAGCTGATGTCGAGCACCGTCAGATCCGCCTTTTTCGCATCTTGACCCACCCAAATCGTACAACTCACTTTATCCGAAGATGCACAGCTTGGGCTTATCTTATTTCCCGAATTCTAAATATTTCAAAAAAAAACTCAAAATTAATAAATTCCCAATTTAAATAAAAACCAACTCATCAAATCAAATATATATTTTCAACCTTTTCAAACTCCCACGCAAAAGGATGATCATACTGCATATCTTTCGACCCGTCCTCGTCATCCTCCGAGTGAATATCCTCCCCATAATCCTCATCCTCACTATTTGTCGTTATCGCCGTCCACTCCGACTTTGACCTGTTGTCATCATCATCAATCTCTCCGCAAGTTTCCGCCGCTTCATCCGAACTGCTATCATTGTTATTACTACTGCAATCCGGGCAACTATAGCTTGTCGTACTAGCTTCAGACAATTTACTCAGGTTTCTCTTCCTCAAACTGGATCTCTTTTCAGGGACCGGTGACATGTCCGCAGAGGACACCACCATTTCCCCACCGGAAGACACTGGAACTTGCAACTCATTTATATTATTGCACTCTGTCGTGGTCCCTCCACTTTTATCCAGAAATCCTTTCAAAGCAGCTGCCACATTTGCTTCAATAATTTTGCTACAAATATTCTTCCCTTGAGGATCATCCTTATCAACACCGACCGTATTTCCGCCTGGCCCTGCATCATTCTCAGCACTGTCGTGATTCTCATTAATATACTCATCCGCTATCCCTTCATCCTTATCCGAATTGGAGCTCGTCCATGACTTGGACTCATCCTCAAATAATACTTTTTTACATCCACCCGTCGCTCCCGAAGAAGAGCATGGTATCGGATGACCATCCAACCCTGTTTGAGATTTTCCACTGCAAGCTGTATTACTACAACTTGCAATTTGCACCACCGGTGGGGTACCCGCTCCAGACGGGCACTTTGAATTGCACGTGTTTGACTTGCGTCTTGGAGGAAGTCTGGTAAGCCTCCTTTTGCTACGCAGCTTCCCAACTCCTCCAGCACCTCCATTAGCACTATTCTTCCTTCCCCGATGCCTACTCCCCAAAAGTGATCCTCCTACAGTCAGCTTACCATTCGTATGAGTTGCCACAATTTGTGAATGAAGAATGGTAAGAATAATCATTAAAACAAGCGGGGAGAGTATTTCACTGCTTTGCACATCCGACTTGTGAGCAGCTTCACTGTGATTCAGGGCGGCTTGATCGCTTTCTTGGAGAGGTCCATGGTACACAGGCTCATTGACAAGCTTTCCACTTCCATTAATATTGCTGACATTGGCACTTAGTCCCCCGAAGAGAAAAGGGCAACAGTTCCAGTACAGGAATAAATTGACTATTTGAATGGTGTAGAGAAATATAAAGACGAAGAAGAGACGTGGTGAAGTTTGCGCCGTCCACCATTCATGGCAAACCGGAAGTAGGAAGAAACGGAAGGAGGCTTGTCGGATAACTGTGAAAAGTCCATGTTTTGGTTTTGCCTTTGGAAACGACGAGCCTGTTCAAATACAAAATATAATTCAAAATTATAGTTAGTTAGTTCAATGAATTAAATATTATACCTAGTCCTTAGTTATAAATATCTTCTTGCTTTTTACCAAAATAGTCAAAGTCAAAAAATATACTATTTTTAGTTTTCCTTTTCACTTTACTTGTCGCATTTAAATTCATGTTCATTCACAGCAAACTTGTATTTAAAATATAACGTTCTGTTCTAAAAATTCAGCTATTTAATAAGCAACACAACAAAACGACATGCTTTCTGTGTCTCAATGTGAATTGACGTTCTTCCTCCTAATGACTCTTCACACAAGGTCAATTATCACCAAGCTTTTAAACAGACACTACCACAAAAACAAACTCATTTGTCTTGTCCAAAGATACGACATTCCATTTATGAAATTACAAATGAAAGACACGAGACCCCGTAGAAAAATCTTCCTCATTCCACATAATACATCATTATCATTTATCCAACCAAAATGAAAAAAAAATAAAAGTAATGACAAATATCACTCAAATTATTGTGAAAACCTGGTGGGGTTCATTTGGGAGAAATAGATAACAGTCAGCATTATCATTTATCTCAGTCAGATATAATGTAATATGTAATACAATCTATTATGCAAAAGCTACAGTACAAAAAAACTCGGAAGGAAATTCAATCCAATCCATAAATTCACTTACGTAAGAGCGTTTTTACACGCGCACGCACATAACTTACGATACAAAACTAAACCGCACGACATGACATGATGATGATTAGAATGACGATTAGCATTATCAGAGTACCAATAACAATGAGTCATCAAAGAAAAATGCGCCTATGTTGCAGATTTGTAATTAATTGTATATCACTTTTGATATGATTTTAATTTTAATAGTAGCTCATTTACCTCTGACTAGATCAAGATCAATCAGGTCTGAATGTAATTTTGCTGACTTTGTGGGAATATGGGTGATTCCATGAAGAATGCGTTGTTCCACAGTGTGCTCCCATTTCGCCTTGTCGTACTCTCCCACATGATTTTGATATCTGTGTAAAAAAATACAAACGGTTAATTTATAAATTGCATTGCAACTTTAAAACAGTTTTTTTAATTAATTTTTTTCATACCTAGTCACATACCTGGTTAATATAGAGTCCAAATCGTCCAACTGAACCATGAAGGATGATGAGGTGTTGACATGAAAGCTATTTCCTGCCGGTGCAAATTTTTCGCTTTGATTTTGAAAGCAGAAGAGTATCCCCTTTTTTAGCCAGTTGACTACACTGAGAATCAGTCCAACTATAACAGTCTTACTGTAATAAAAAAGGATGAATAAAAGACGCAAATTAATTGTACAGTTGTTTGCGGTGTGCACCAGCACAAGTTTCCCAATTCTGCGAAATATCTTCATATTTCATTGATCTTTTTGAGGACACATCTAATCCGACAATAGCTAATTAAAATATGGGTTGACTAATGAGTTAATGAGTACAATGGCCTATTTTATTAAAACAAAAAATTGTGCTTTGCATTGCTCAATTTCATTTCTTCGTCTGTCCGTCAGCGACCATGAAAGCATTCTATAAAACCTAACGTATCATTATAAAAAACAGAGAGATACGTAGTTTTTTTAAATGTTTATTTTTCTGTGGCTCCACTCTCCACTCCACATAATGTCCACAAAGCATAATCCTTTTTTTTCTGTAAAGCATGCAAATCATGTGGTAGTGGTAGTATAGTGCTCTGGTATTAAATGCTAAAAACTTCGTTCAACATTCATCGACACATGGATGCATAATGATGGTTCTTTGTGTAATTTGCGGTTTCTAAATAACTTTGTTTATTGGTCGAGTTGAGTTGAGATTTACTGATAAAGACACGAAAGATAAATAATATGAGTAATAACAAAACCCAAATATATGTGGCGTCAGAAAAATAATAAATTCGTGCTTAAGTAAACAAACTATTTTATTTCTTTATGTAACCAATTAGTTTGGGGGAACATGATCCAGTAAAAAAATATAATAATTAGTCGGATCATGTAATGACGCAAGTGTCAGACGAAGAGACAACAGTCAAGCAAAAAAAAATTGTTCTAGAGATACAATAATATCTCAAATAGCTAATAGTTGAGTTGAGATTATCTTCATATTCATTCTTGACTACTTTCGTCTATTTAACTTTCTTCATTATTTTAGCAATTATTCTCTACTTCAAAATATATTATCTTCAGACTAAGTTAAATTGGCCAAGATCATGAAAATATTTTTTCGTCGTTCAATGCTTTTATAGTCAGAAAGATGAAATCGAAAGAAAACAATTAAAAACCTATAAAGTCCTGTCCTGTAACTAAAATCATGACTATGTTGTGATTAATCATTAAAAAATCCTCTATCCAGCAGAAATACCAAACCAACTTTATGCATGCTTCCCTCGTGGTTTGGTTTTTCAAAAATGGTTCATGAAAAAGTTGGGTTTCTCTTTTTACAAATTGCAATTAGTACAGTGCTGCTAACTAAACCACATTATCATTGCATTGCCAGATAATCATATGCACGATTTATGAATGATGCTTGCACAAAGTACACTGACTGAATCGGTTAGCTATTTCTCTATTACACTGACTTATTGGGTTGGTCAAGATGCTTCAATTCAACGAACGAATATTGTAAATGCCATTTGTATGCAAATTAGGAGTGGAATGTGGAATCCCATCCAATCCAGTCAACAGCTGCAACTTGCAAGCAACGTCAGTTTACTTAAATTATAATTACTTTTGTGTAATAAAAATCTATGAAAGAGCTTCACTCAATGAATCTTTTTTTAAGCTTGTTGGTCAAACTGGAAAGAAGTTTTTTTGCGTTGCGTTGCGTGAATACAAAATGCCATAAAAATGACCATGGTCAAATGGCATCTCATTTCGTCGGTACTTATGACGTCAAATGACATAGGAAAATAACTAGACTACCTGACTGTTGTATGACTGGCATTCATAATGCATTTATGAAAAAATGAATATGATAATTAAGGAATTTGCATGAGAATTACAATGGAAATGATG
>JAQFZH010003136.1:0-14527 GCA_034695485.1 Entomobrya nivalis | reverse complement strand
TTTCAAGTTTATGCCAAGCACACGACCAATGCTTCACATACTTTTGGATTTCAAAAGTGCACAAAATTTTGATTCTGTTGATTTGCTTGAATGGATTGCAAACGTAAGAGGTTCTGAAGAGGACTTAGAATACCATGTGTTTAAAAAAGGACACAAATCCCAAAACCTTATTCACTTTAGTGGGAAAGTCGTCTGCGACGCAAAACATGGCGCAAGTATGTTTCACCGCGAATGTATTGTGTCAAATCTTGCATTCATTAACCTTTGCGTTGATTGTCGTTCCTGGATAATTTCGACAACTTTGCAACAAAATTCGCTGTCATTTGAATATTTAAAGTCAGTGGACAGAAAGAGAGGGGACAGTTTGTGGAAAGGCTTAATGTACTGCTCTCGATTAGTTGGAGAATTGACTTTATGTAAACAAATAAATTATTTTGAAAATTATCGCAATGCGCATCAAGCTATGAAGATGCCATTAAAAAGTCTTCATACCATAAAACAACAGTATTCAGATAATATTCAAGTTCTTGCTTTTGCGCTTACCTCAGTTTTCAGGCATTTGCTAGGTAACGTCACGTTACCAAGAGGCGGACCATGTATTAAAGACTACCCTAACTCGATATTAGTCCTTACTAGAGCAGTTCTTCTAGACGAGTCATTTTTTGACGACCAAATGTGGCTTTACGTTACAAAAACCAATTTGGCTCTCTCCGGTTTGTCAGCTGTGGCCCCAGAGGTGTTGAAGCTTTTGAATTTCAGCAGTTTGTGTCGATTTTTGAGACATCAGTTTGGAATTGTATCTTAGGCATTGTAGTCTTACTTGTGGTCGCAATGAATCTAATCAGAGGGAGCGTGTGTCCATTTAATTCCTTGGATAAGATTACTTGCCTAATTAAAGTTATGTTAGAGCAAAGTGATCCATTTCCAAATACATTTGCTAAATCCAGTCCATTTCGGTTTCTTATTTGTGGTGCACTTATAGGGGGACTAGTGCTAAGTAACGCTTTCAAAAGTACAAATGTACACAACATTGTCTTACCTGAACAACCTCTAAAATTCAGCACAATTGATGAGCTTATCCAGAATGGTTACAGTGTTTACACTAAATTATTTAACTTTGGTTATGTAGAAGAAAATTTAAAAGAAGTTTCAAAATCAACAGAAGTTGTTGTTCGATACCGTAAACCATACAGGGACCTTTTCGTGGAAACGAAAGAACAAAAATTTATATTTTGGGGTTTCACTGAACTTTCCGAGTACTTCTCTATGATAAAAAATGCTCCAGTAAAATCGTATGAAAACGGAGAAATTTTATTCACGTATCTACAAAACAACACTAAGGTACCTGTAGGATTATATGACATTATCATAGAGCCTCTTAAATTACTACTCCCACTTTTACAAATTGGATTACTAGAAGGAAACAAGGTTACGGATATTCTTAAATTTAGTTTTATGAGGAAGCAAAAAGAATTCATTGCAGATGACTTAAAACATTGCAACAAAACAGCCTGGCTCTTGCCGGAATATCAAACACAAGAATTGACCCGTCTGCTTCACCAATCTGAGAAGCATTCGGATGTCGGCGTTGATGCATACTTCAAAAAGAACCTGAATTTATATTTTGAAGGTGATCTGCCATCATCCTTAATTCAAAGAACGTCTTCACTTCCCAGCTCAGGACTGTTGGAATGGTGGTCAGATTTGGTTAATATGACTGATTTTATAATGCGCCAAGAAAATCAGCCGCCTGTAAAACCAAACATGTCTGGGAATATTCACAAGATATTTATAATGTTAGTTTTCGGAATATCTGTGGCACAAGGATTCATGATTCTGGAGCTACATGGAAACATATTTAGATTAATGAAAGCGATGTTTTTCTTGTTTGTTTTCCAACTGCAAAAATTCATGCAAAATTGTAAACGTATTAGTTACAAAAAGTATCATAAGATCAGACGTCCGAAAAGACCAATGGCAAATATAGAAGCCAATATCTTATGAGCCGAGAACAATATTTTGTATCCTAATTAATTAATTTACTAATTCGAATTAATTTGCCTTAGGGCTTTGCAAAATGGACGACAAACAAATAACTTAAGATCGAATTCACGAACCCTAGCAAACTCATACTAAGGAATATTCACCCACACAGTAAGAAAAATGTGCACTTCAATACTGAAAGCGATAGTTCTAAACTTGCAAGCCAAACACGGGATACTGCTAAACTGTTTTGATTTAAAAATAAATTTTACCTCTTGTTCTCTAGCGTGTACTATTTGTGCAAATGTCAGATGATACTGGTGGCCAATCGATGAAAATGACGTGTCCCAAAACTTTTCAAATGATCACCATTTTACACTAGAAACTTTGGTTTCGTTTATCAAAAACAATTTTTGGCAAAAATTAGTGGCTTGCTAGAGGTAATTCCATTTCTTGTTAGAGCTTCATTTGTAAAGTAGTTTGTGACTAACTTGTTGTAACTTTGCATTGTTATATCATAATTAATAATTGGTTTGCTACGCATAAGCTTATAAGATTTTATTTATGCTTGCTTCGTATGATACAATGCACTTTTGAGCTATTATTAGGAATAATTTACATTCGTGTTTGGTAAATGCTTTAAGGTCCATAGAATAGACTTCAAACGAGTAAAATACACTAAAGTCGTAAGACTGAACCAGGTACCAACAGCTGAGTATAAGCTTTTAGTAGATATTCACATAATTTTGGTGTTTTGAATGCGTGTTGCTATTTAAATGTGGATGTATTTTCTGTGAGGATTATTTATCACTGGATTATACATAAATATACATAAATAATATCAATATTAAATACGCTATTAAAAAAGTTGATATTAGTATCACTAAATATTTAAAACCTGTTCTAAAATAAATATATAAAATAGTCTAGATGGGAAATATTATTAAAACGGCCATAAATGTGCAAACTGCAGTTCTTGAGAATGTCACCTTTGAATTAGTAAAACAGTGGTTCGATAATTTTACGTATGTCTTCATTATAGATCAGTCATACTAAAGTAGTGACAAATGTTCGCTACAAAAAATATGTCATGTCACTTAATAACTATTGCTACAATATATTCATAAATAAACTTCCAATCCGTACATGACGGTTGTCAAACACAAAAAAAAACAAGTTGACTCTTCAGATTTCGCATTATTTTTATTTAAAGTTATATACGTTAGGCAATTTTTGTATCCCGAAGTCTTTTAACACACGATACTAACATAGTTTCTCCAGACCATCGAATTTAAAAACATTCATGGAAAAAGACTTTATGCCCAAATAACGAACGAATGTTTACCTAAACGAATTCAATTTTGAATTTAACTTATTACGGCGTCACTTTAGTATTTTTTTTCGTTTTTCGTAGCCAACATCGTTGTTGATAAGTACTAGTACATCACGTAAGCTAAAAGTTGAAATATATTCTCGCATTTCTTGTAGCATGCAAATCTCTACAGTATGCCTTTTATTGTATTATATTTTGGTTGTATCCCTTTTCACAGTTAATTAGCTTTTTGACATATACATGCATGCTTCTATACTAGAAGAACTAAACCTAGTTAAAAGCCATGTAAATTTGGATTCATGTATGGTAGCTGCCTTAGTGCAAAAATAAATGTGCTTTTTCTTAGGCATTGTTTATACGAGAAAAAAATATACGATTTTTCGCACGTCAATGCACATGTAGCTCTGGGCGCTAGTAAGCTCATCTAATAAGTCAATATGCGTCCCAAGTGAGCATTGTAGAACAGAACGATACACAAGAGAAAGTTTCTACGAAATAAACCAACGAAATTAAGGTTGTATAGTCCATTACTGCATTATGGCCTTAGGATGTACAAACATAAAAATGAACTCGGGAAATTTTTTTGTGAGTTTTATACAAAAAAATTCAAGACTCGTACTCTAGGAAGAAAAGTGATCCAGAGTCGACTATTCACTTGCTGATCGGTGAGGGGGACTTTTTTAGTTCCCTTGTGAGTGTTAAGATAACCTTGGCAGATCCTGGTCAACTTATACTTAAATTGAAAGCATCTTTCAGACAGCAATTACTATTTCATTTTGAACTAATGTATTACACTTTGAAAATATTTTCAGATGCAAGTTTAAAACGAAAAAAGTTCAAAAATATATAAACCTAGTTGTATAACGTTTATTATAAGATATATTTTGTAATGCGTGCATAATTTGCTGTGTGTATACTTTTTAAGGATTGTTAATATATTTCTGAAAACATACTGCAAATTCTTTTCCACACTTTAAGAAATACACCAATTGTTATATCCACGCTTAATGAACTCGCATATCTATGGACGCTTCCTATCTTTAAAAAATTGTAAGGCCAATTGCATTAAATCGTTAATGTTACCACATAAATAAATACATGCATATGCGTATGAAAATATTTAAAGACTAATAACCTTGGCTTAAATGAACTTAGGACTAGGTCTAGCCTACGTAAGACTACAAGTTTGATACATGCTGGCCACTAACTTTTCAATTGATGATTTTATATCATCATTAAACTTATTTAATTGTTATCAAAAAATGTGGCTGCGTGCTTATCACAAGTATCTGTACAGTGAATAAATGGGAAATTACACACTTTTATCGTACAAATATCGTATCATACATTTAGTACGTTACGCTAAAAAATCCTCTTCAGTGTACATTGTAATCCGCTTCCTTCGTTCTGTTGCACTTAAATTTTAGTAGCCTATTAGTGAAAAATTATTGTAAATGTCTTGTAAAATAAAATTTTGAATCGTATTCTATGAATGACCCCAAAATCCACTGAATCTTTTTAATCAATTGTTTTGGACGAATTCGTGCCATTTCCTTCAAATGTGTAAATTTGTATGCGATGGGACTTACTGTAATCATGGAAGACCCCTATTTGAATGCAATAGTCAATTACTTCAAGGTTGGAATATTGTATTGTGACAGTTTATTTTAGTTGGTTGTTATATTTTATAGATATTTCATTAAATTAGTAATTACAATCATACATTAATGGTAGCCTTTATTAGTTATAAACCAAATTTATTGGACAGGAATTAAAAATAAACTAGTCGTTTTATTTCATTTTATTATTTAAATAAAACTAAATATTACGATTTTTTGTTTTCAATTTTGGGCCATTTTATAAGCTTCTGAGAAGAACTCTTGCTATATTCCAAAGTTACCGGTATCGGTGAAAGTTCCTTCTTCGTCAATGACAACGGAATTTTTTCAAAATACTGAAAATAAGTGCAAATAATATGAAAATATACACTACACCTCCATTAAAAAAGTCAAATTAAATAACTTATTTAACTTACCTGTCAATTAGCCATCCAATCGTAAGGACAAACGGACGAAGTAATATTTAATAAAAGTTAAACAATTTCAATACCAATTATTCTAACTACACTTTAACTATTTGTGAAATATTTATATTATAATTCCTTCCATCAAATTGTATTAAGCCATGAGGTGATAAATTATTTTTCTTGCAATTTTTCACGGGACATATTTTAACAAGTTAATTCGTAAATATTGAATTTCCACTAATTTATTCAACTTCTCTAAATCTAAGCAGGCAATTGAATTGATGATTTTTCTTCAAGTGATCTCTTCTAACTAGATTTCTAATGAAACAGGGATGCCTGTCCCAAATTTATCATTCCTTCTTTCCATTCATTGTACTCCCCAGCACTGACTGGGTCGCCGGATGACATAAGTTGAGCTAACATTTCACCATCGTCATCTTTTGCCTTCAGATCGGCTCCATTTTTCAAAAGGAACTTTGTCCATCCCAAGAAATCTTTACTTCCTGTCCAAGGTACATCATGTAATGCAGTTCGACCATTTTCATCTTTCGCGTTGACATCTGCTCCAAGAGATTTGAAGTAAAGAAATGCTTCTTTGTTACTTCCAACTACGGCAAAGTGCAATACACTTCTGTCGAATTTGCCTTTTCTCTTCCAGTCGGCACCCAGGGCGACAAGGTTTTCAATCGTATTAAATTTTCTCCCACAGTATAGTGCTACTAGTAGTATGGTAGTCCCTTCGTCATCTGGCTGATTAATGTCAAGCTTCGCAGATTCAACTATTGACTTGCTTGTCCCGAAGTCGAGATCATGCCTCTGCATGGCAAAATGAAGAGGAGTTCTGCCCAATTGTCCACGAATGGTAAACAAATGAGCATGACCAATTCCAATCATGGCAGTCAGCCAAAGTTTAAAATCATCACAGCTTACAGCGTTCCAAATACTCATTGCGTGCGCAAGTGTATTGCCAAATTCATCCGTGCAGTACAAATCGGCACCAATATTTAGTAAGAAAATTGTCATTTCAAAATATTTCTTAAGCCGGGTTTCTCTAGTGCAATATAACGGTGTGATTCCGTAATAATTTTTTTCATTCACATCTAAACCTTGCAATATCAAGAACTGAATGACTTCCTGGTTTCCACCAATAACAGCCAAGTGCAAAACTCCACTCCCATTTTTGTTCTTTGTTTTGATGTTCGCGCCCAATGATGTCAAATTTTTTATCGTTTTCAAGCTCCTTCCAAATCGCAATGCCAAAAATAATATTGATTCACCACTGTCATCTGGTTGGTTAATATCCACTTTGGAAGATTCCAGCATCAGTTTGAGTGTGGATAATTCGAGATCTAGTCTCTGCATTGCAGTTTGTATTGGTGTCCTTCCGTGTCCACCCCGGATAGAGAAAATGCTTCCGTGTCCGTCATCTATCATTCCGTTAACCCAAATCTGGAAATCCTCTGATGAAATGTTTTCAGCACAGGCAAACAAATGTGCTACTATTGTTTCCATATTCGTCTTTTGCAAACAAGTCTACTCCATTAGCCAATAAATCCTTTGTCATTCCCAAATAATCTCCACTCCTCATAAATCTCGCTTTATGCAGTGGCGTTTCACCAAGCTCATCTACTTCATTGACGTCCAATTTAAGTGACAGTACGAAACTTATGACGTCTTTGTTACCTCCTCGCACGGCAAAATGAAGGGCTCCTGGATCTTTCAGTGGATTGTTTCCTTCTTGCTCAATAAGGTTTTTAATCTGAATATGGCTTGCTCCATCTGCTAGCGCATGATGCAAATCAATGTGTCTCTTAATGTCCGGTTGATTGAGGTTTAATTTAGCATTTGACCCTTGTGGGTCCGCCTGAACATTGTCTTTTTCTGCTTTGGGTAACTTATGATGACGTTCCCCATCCTCCAAAATGGACGCAACTCCAGTCTGCTTGGTTTCTTTACATGCTAATAGCAGTAACTCATATGCATGTTTTCTTGTCACAACTAACTCATAAAGCCTGTCTGCTTTTCCTTTTGGATTTTGGATTGTTTTCTATAAACAACAATTTCCATAGATGTATGACACTCTTATCCTTGACAGTTTGATAAGCTCTTTATGAGCAAACTTGCAATTTCATAAATTTCTTCGTCAGAGAGGAGATCCTTTGCCTGTAACAAAGTCAACAGTGTTGTATTGCACAAGGTAAGGTCGACCAGCTCGGGAAGGTTGATTATGATAAATGTACGCTGCCATTTTTCCATTTTGATAAAGTTGTCATTAAGCTAAAATACACAGTGATACAAAAAATTATTACAGCATGCCTAAGCTTAACTTTTCATTATCAAACCATTCTCATTTCAAATATGTACTTGAAAACCTTTCACGAAAAAAATAAAAGTTCACTCAGCGGCACTAACAATTATTAAACGTTAATGTAATCAGTAATTAAACTGTCAAATTTTATATTAATTTCATCCTTTGTTATGGTGCTACTTATTATTTACCTATTTACATTTAAGTGCAGTCCAAATAAAACCAGCAATACCCTTCTTTGTTTACGGTACACTACTTTAGGCGCAGAATGAATTACATCAAATGCGGCAAGTTACTCGAATAGATTACACTTGACATAAAACGTAAAGGGAAATAGTCAAGCCATTTATGACAATGATTAAATGATGTGCATTTGAACTTTTAAAAGATAAAATTAAAGGTTAAAAACATTTACGTGTAATTATCAGAAATGATTACCATTAGTTTTAACACCAGATAATTGTTAGGCTACGTGGTGCATTCAGTTTAAATGTAGCAAAATAATTCAAAGTTGGTCTGAGATCATTTTGTGCTCAATATTTATAATGTGTCATAAAATTAATTCTGTAATCCAGCAAAGTAGAGGGCTGATAATGTTTCACGTTTGAAATGAGGCACTGCATGTGTACGTTCGTATTGTTTATCTTTTCTCATTATGTGTTGAGCTTACTGGTCCAATGACTAATGATGATTCAGTTAATAAATATGTTAACTGATTCATAATTAGTCATTGCCAGTCATTGGACTTTTCAACATGAACTGATTTAACATTTAGATAACCTTGGTAGATGCTTGTCAAATTATAGCTTATAAATACCTTCGTAAACAGCAAATGCATTTCTAGATTGAACCAATATATTCTAAATATACACTAGTAGTTTTTTTAAGTTATATAGTAATATGCGGTAATTATAAATTAAAATATTTCCGTGAAAATTTAAAACGCGTTTCTATGCATTCTTATAAACATTGAATATGGGATGTTAGTATTTTGATGTGTACTTACGGTTTATTCACTCACTGAACAAGATGCCTAGACGTATGCCTTAAATTGATCAACGAACCCAAGTATTCGGCTGCTTTGTTCTCTAAAAATGTGAGCAAATTATCAATAGTTAACATAAGCGCATAAATAAAAGTATGATTTTCCAAAATATGTTTTATTATAAGAAGATTAAGATTATAAGAAGTTAATTTGTAGTAAATTTTACCTCAAAGTTAAATAATCTTTACGGCGATCTTTCTAAGAGCACTTACAACAAAATCTGCTTACTGCTTATTGTCCACTTTATAAATGATCATTACGTCATATTTGGCATATTGGCATTTATGATTAACAAAGAACACTTCCCAAGTGTGAGTTGCGTGGAGCTTAACGAAATGCGGATTCTAGGACAGTTTTTATCGTAGATTAAGATTCTGAAGACATTTTGCTGCAAAATTGATATTAGATTCTTGCTTTAGTACTTATCTAACGAATTAAACGCATCAATTTTCCTTCAAATACTTATAATGCAATCTGAACAAACACTAGATTGTATTTCTGCTATGAATTTATTAAATATTTATGCTTTTAAGTAATATTCTGATCAAATTTTATTGCGACAAGCCCGTAATATCCATGTAAACTGCTGAAAACCTAGGCATTTCTTTAAATACGGGCGTAAAGACCATAGTGGTGCAGAAACCAAATGTCAATTTTACAGCAAATTGTCTTTGGAATCTTAATCTATGATAAAAACTGTCCTAGAATCCGCATTTCGTAAAGCTCTACGCCACTCACACTTGGTGTCAAATGTATGTTTTTTGTTTTTTATCAATTTTATTGTTGTATGTACTTACGGTTTCTTCACTTCCATTCGCTGAAGAAGATGCCCAGATGTATGCCTTAAAGTGACCACGTCAAAAGAACCCTTCTTTTCTGCCTAAATGTTTGAGTCAGTAAATGTTACTAGCAGATGGTTACATGAACACATTTTTATATTTGAAATTAATTTGTATTAAATATTACTTTGATGAAATGAATTATAAAGTGTTAACGACCTGCAAAAGAGTACAAGTATAGTAAAGGGTATCTCAGCTTCCCAACAACTTTTTAAATGATTAATTTACTTCAAATGTTAAAATGATTACTATTGTCTGAACAATAGTCTGGAAAAGGTTGGTTGCAAACGATAAGTACATTTAAATTATACAGATAACAGAATTTATCTTATCCAACCTAAAACTTTTAATAGTGTGATAAGGTTTCATGCGTATAGAACGTTAGGCTAACCTAAAAAATCATCTTTTGAATATCCACTCTGACAACTAAAACAGCAAAACTTACTGTTGATAGAATGTATACTAAAAATGCTGGACCCTATATTATGAACTATCCCGTTTCATTTCAGCTTTTTATTATGTTTATATTATTTTGCAGTTCATTGTAATATCAACGGCATAACAATTTTGGCGATGTGTCATAGCAGCGTCAATTCAGTTATAATCCTTTGGTAATACCATTGACAAATAATTAATAGTTTAAAAATTTATTGCGTGACATCAGCAGCCTGAACTGTTCTTGTGAAATGGCGGAAGCATTCTAAATTTTACATTTGGTTACTCCAGCGTAAACATTAAATCAAACCAAAATAATAAACTGTTAGGTTCTGTGCATATTCTGTTGCATTCACCCACAAAAATTGGCCTGATGCAGGTTTAAACCTGTATTTTGAAATATTAGCAGTCTACAGTTTGAGCATATCAGACTTTGTGATTCAAAGCAACTGAAATAGCTGTGGTGTTTAACAACTAATAACCCTATTTACTTGTGATGATGCTTAAACAACGCATCACAACAATTTTGAGCTATCTTGTCAATTATAACCCTTGACCTTTGCTTTTCTATAATTATATAAAAATTTGTAACACAATTTATGTATTTTGTTAGTTTATTGAATTTATGCGTGACTAATGTTCAACCTACTGACCACTAGAGGCTATGTACCTGCCTACCTGCTTTACATGGATGATACTTTTGTTTATGATACTTATAGTGATAACTCAATATGACAAACAAATTGTGTTTAAAGACAAATGAGAATTTGTTATTTATTAACATAAGAGGATATAGTGATGCATTTATATTGAAACCTAAAAGCTCAATGTACGATTTTAACATATTACATTTATGCAGATCAAAGATGAATATATCTGGTAAATCGGTAATGACACTGTTCACATCGTCAGTCTCAGTAAATGAAGTTTATAATATTTGATAGCTACGCAGTTTAAACCTGTTTCCAATTAAAATCAGAGTGAAAGGTAATAGATTTTTTAAAACTTTTTTAACTTAACCTTTAAGCATTACTTTCTAACTTTTTGTACATAAATTTCAAAGCACGTGTTTTTGTTATCCAGATATACGACAAAATTGGCGTGTGCAAGACCGATCAAAAATACAAATAGTGTGTTATATTGTTAACCCTACTTTTTCTCTATAATACTTAACTTTTACAATTATTCAATGTTTAGTTTTTAAATTCCAACTACTTGTCAGAATCCGGCATATACATATTTCAATGCAAAAAGGTGATAGACATCACATGATGTAACAACATGACCTCAATTTTTGTTATTGTCTGATAGTGTCTAGATTATATCAAGTTTATACAACAAGCTTTCGTTGCCATGTATTAATAATTGGTTATAACAAAAAGACTGGGACTAACAAAACTTTATAGTAAACTAAATGAAGTAATAATTAAACAAATATTGTTACTGATAAATTTAAAAAATACTTAACTTGAAAATTTTAAATTAACTTTTATTCAGATTTTGGTTGAAAACAAAATGCAATCTTTTCGTTTTAGAATTTTTGTAGTGCAGTTGCGTTTTAGAACTGCAGTTTGTCTCCTAAAACTCTTAAGGGTGGTTATCGGATTGTCACAGACAATTTTAGTTTATCTTTGCGATGAATTAGGAGGTCGAATATTTGATATAGGATATATTTGGATTGGTTTTGGATTTACTGTGGAGGTTTTGGATTTACTGTGGAGGTTTTGGGAACTGTACTTGTTGGCCTTGTACTGATATAAATGGTTCTAGGACTGCTACTATGGATCGCTTCTGGATTCAGAAAAAATGCCTTAGAATTTGTATTATCAGTTTTGATGCGGGTGTTTAAGATGTGGCTGATGACAGTACTTATGTCGTTGGCTGTGGGATTTATTAATAACAAAATGGAATATTCATACACCATATTTGTGGTATTATGGATGGGTTTAGTATATTTACGGGTTGCCATGGAATTTATAAGAATATTTTTGGATTATGGATTTGTTGTTTTTGTTGTGTTGCGGGTCGTTTTAAAATTTGTTTGCATTTTGTTACGACTGGTAAAAAGCTTGATGTTATTTAAACTTTAAGATGGATTTTTTGATATTGTGTAAATAAATAATTTAAGAAAAATATTTAATAATAAGAAGAAAATGTCTACGAATTGTATGACTGATTTGTGTTTAAATATTCTACAAATAGAAATTTTATTGATTAAAGTTATTTAATGGAGTACAATACACAAGTACCAATAATACTTTTTAGCTTAATAAATCTGACAAAAATTAATATTATCTTGTTGAAAATGTTTTACTTTATCAATTACAACAAAGAAAAAATTATAACCTGATGGTTACGAAAAGAAATTTAAATTTGCTCAGTTCTCCAACAAATAAAGACGAAAGTGATGCAAATGGTATATTTGCGATTTAATACTGTTCTGGCGAGAAATGCATTTTAGTCATGTTCATTGATTAAAAATTAGTTGAAAGGTTTACCCCATTAATTTTATTTTTGCTGTTACTTTCGGTCTCCAAGAGGATTCTAGAAACCGGATTTTTTTTGTTTTATAGTTATGTGGTTCAAATACATATACACACACAAGAACGTAGCGTTCTAGAATGTTTAATTAGTGCCAAAAAAGTCACGGGTATCTTTTTATAAGGTATCTACATTGGTAAAAACAAGATGTATTTTACTCCACTATCCAATGCCTAAAATGCATGTTAATTAATTATTGTGGGACTGAAAACCTCATTCGAGTACATTTATATCGGTTAAATGTCCAACATATTGATTACTGAATGAATAGTATGTGATCTAATGGCGATTCAGTAAAATATCTTCCTTTATAGTAATTTGGACAATTTTAAGGGGTTTAAATTTTTTATTAGTGACTGCAAAACTATTTATTTTACTCTCAAACACAAACTATGTGACAATTTTCTGGAACTTTTAATTATTGAAGTGTTTTGTAATAAAGCTGATAAATAAATAAAGCCAAATAAATAGTGCGCTTTCTCATACAAGCAACGTTTTCCCCCTGAAACCAGTCCAGCAGGTTGAAAATATTTTTAAGAAGTGCTCTAGTACTTCCTATTGCGATTGCATTTTGTGTCTGCCTGTGTGCGCTCTAACTCAAAATCGCTTTGACCTACTGACCTGAAAATTAACGTACAGGTACTTTGTGGAACTAGTAAGAAGCCTATGGATTTTCAGCCACATCGGACTAACGGCACTTGAGTAACGGCCAATAAACGGTTACATGCTATTTAAATGGGCAAAATCTTTTATTTCATAAATCCATAGATTGAAGTATTCGCATCAAACTTTCTCAAGAGACTATAGTCTAAAGCTGAACAGTTTTGGAGAAGCAGACAAATGACGATTACATGCTTTATGAATTAGCAAAAAAATAAAATTGACTTTTTTAATTCTGATTTTAAAAATCAATAAAAAGTACTTAAGCCCTTCTTTATATAATACTTAAAGTACTAGTTTTTCATGTACTCTTCTCAAGGCTATATACGCAAATAAATCGCAACCAAATTAAACAGGAGTACAGGAAATGCTTGGTTACCCATACACTTGGATCGTGTATGATAAATTAGATTTTTGTTATTGTTGTCGAAACTTTTATTAGGGTTGAAATAATTCAAAATAAGTTTTCATTAACTGACTCAGTGGGAAAAACTGATCGCATAAATTTAATTTAGTTAACCAATCAACTAACTGCTACTAACAAAACCCTATGCCGACATAAGATGTTGGATCTGTGGAATATCCTTGGTAATGCTACGTCAACATGCCTATTGAATAAAGGATTCATCTCAATAACAAGAGAGTGAGGTTTGCCCATAACCGTATTTCCAATTAGTTTTTACATGAACAAAGAATTTACCAAAATGTCTTATGACTCTGCAATCTGTCGAATTTGTTTTAACTTGTCAAATTTAACAGTGCACGTTGTAGCGTCAGAAAGAAATTGCCTTCATTTCCATGCGGGGTTTTATGTTCTTAATAAATAAATATTTAAGTGTTATCACTTAATCGTTCTCAGACGAATCTATCTTATAACATTTTGAAATTATGAAAATTTAGTTACAAATGTTTTTTACATTGCATATGCTATTGTTATCATTGTACATGCGTTTACCAAGATTTTTACAATTTGAAGTTTAGTCTTTATTAAAGTGTTTCATGACATTTCGCTACGTTACTTTAAGTTGACCCTTGATTACGTAGCTGAGAGCGAAGCTCAGCTAGTATTGACATTATCGTGTTTGTCCGTCTGTCGGCACGATAACTCAAGAGCGCGTGGACAAATTTCGCTCAAATTGGGCATTCAGGTCACGCACAGCCAATTCAAGGGCTTCTTCCATCTGGGTATCTTTCATTTGATAATTTGCTCCTTGTTCGATAAGGCTTTTAATTAGAATAAGGCCTTCTCCATCTGCCTGCTCCCGATGTAATCTAGTGCGTCCGTCATTGTCCGGTTGATTGAGGTCTAATTCAGACGCTCAGAGGTCTAATTCAAATGGACACAACTCCAGTTTGT
>JAQFZH010003135.1:0-14537 GCA_034695485.1 Entomobrya nivalis | reverse complement strand
GTGATTCTAGTTTCTATTCTAAAAACAACTCCTTCAATAATCAATTAGTATCAATCACCAATAATAGCAGCAGTGAATCTATATGCATAATTCAATCAACTTCTATTCATGTACCACCTTGTACATAAAATCAACCAACTGTAATATATTTCTTTTGAAATCGGTTCAAGAAATTATAAAATTTACAGTGCAATGCGACAACAATTTCGCTTAAGTTAGTGACATAAAAGTCAAATCCGACTCAATCAAGCATGTAAATAGTAAGATTTCGAGATCATTTTTATTTTAACTTGCACGCAAAAATTTGGGTGCTCCGAAAGATACTATGCCAATGTGCTAATAACATATTATGAGACTGAAATTCAAATTATGTATTTGAAACAGTGGGATCCGTGATACCTACAGCGTCTTTCCAGCCATATGGATGTGCCAAGATATTGTAGTTTCAAAGTTAATCATTTTAATTTGGCATTTCAGTGACTTTTAAGCAAGTCTCACATTGCCCCCTTAATCGTCTGAGTTATTTAAACAATCACATTGACATCATAGCATTTCATCATCAATCACAAAACAGTAAAACATAAAACCCTTTATCACAATATAGTTTTGTATCATTTTGCATAACCAATCAATTATCATAATTTATTTCATCGTTGTAAGGTAAGTACATAATATATAGGACCATTACCAATAAAAACAGTAGACTTTTTGATTGTCAGTTGCTTGAAAATTTTCCTGCAAGATTATGCATTATAAAGAAACTTAAATTCACACAAAAACGGGGAAACTCATCATATCATAATGTTCATATTCATTATGGATGTTCGCTCTTAAGCTCATTTCCAAAAGCGGTTGTAATGCTGCCAAAGCGAATTTTTAACGGTTTGCATACTTAAAGACATAAAAAGCTGATGAACTTATCCACATTAAACTTTCTTCACGAAAAGAGAAAAAAAAGTCAGGGCTATAAAAATTATTTTGTACGTTTCCCAAATCCGTTAGTCATAAACTTTCCTTTCTTACGTATACAGAATGCCGGAAGATTTCATTATTCATAAAGTTTTGTATTGCCACACAAAAGAAATCCCAGAACATTTCCACATTTCCGTACTCTAACAAGCCTTATTGCTTGTCTAATGCACCTTTACTTTTTACGTTTTTCCTTTCATAAAAAAATGCAATTAAATAACTTAAAGCGTTACATGTATAAATAAGCGTTCTGTTTTCAGCTAAACATTTATGTGATACCCTTTTGTATTTTCTTCAAGCTCTCTCTCCATCATCATCATCACAATAGAAAAGCAAGAAGCAGAAAACATTAAGAATATTTATGACAAGTTGAAATTAAGAAAGATTATTATTTAATTTATGGTGTACACACAAACTAAAATGTTCGCATAATGTATGCTTTATGAGGTGCTTGGGATTGAAAGCACGAAATAGAAAGGAAATGGCATTATGTATTTCAGTTACAAAACCGGAAGTTTCAAGAAAAAAATGTCAGTTGGTAAAAAATATATGTACACTTTACACGTATGGTAATTTATGACGTGAGAGTAAGCAAATTGGGGCAACATGAACATATATTTTAAGAACGCATTAAAATTAATGCTTTTTTAGTCTACGAAGATTGTTTGCTTGTTGCAGGGGCTGCTGCTACCGTAGCCGGATTAGATGTATTGTTATTATTATTATGATTAGATTTGGCATTTGTTGATGGTTGTGCTGCTGCAGAAGCTGGCGTTGAAGATGAGTCTTGTGATTGTGATGAACTCTGTTTTAACAGCTTCTGTTGGCTATGCTTTCTCCCTTTCACGTTGTTACTTCCCGCATGACTACTTTTACGGGATCTCGGTTCCTCGTCTTGTTGGAGAGGTGGGGCGGATGGCGATGCACTAGCTGCACCAGTTGCGGAAGATTCTCCATTTACCCCAACAGTTATGGACGATGATGATGCGGGTGCAACGGTTGTTGCTGCTGCCGTAAGTGATGTTGATGCTACTGGTTGTTGGGTTGTGGATGGCCCATACTGTCGTTTCATTGGCAAAATTGTTCTGCTTTTCATGAAACTCGTCAGTTGATCAGGGATTTCGGCAAGCACTTCTTTCGCAAGCTTCACTTTGGCTAATCGACTGGTGCCGTCGTAACTGCTGGACCATTTACCAGCAATCTCTGGACAAATGGTGGCCATCCACGAGCGCGAGTCACGGTATGGCACAAATTGCACAATATCACGCTCAGCGTACACTCCATTCGCAGACAGACGGACTGTGTCACCATCCAGAATGTCCATCTGCTGAAAGTTTGCCGAGCCCACGCCAACAATGATTATGGAGAGGGGGAGACGGGATGCTTCCACAATGGCCTGCAATTAAATGTTATTACATCAGCTTTACGAATTCCACCAACTGTCGATTTCATCATCCCTTTTTATTTCTTCCGAAGGAGCGAAAGGCACTTTAGATAATTATCGTCATCATGATTATTAGCCATGCACGCCTCACTAATTAGCATTCCCAATCATTCGAAATTTGATGATTTGATTTATAATGGGATTACACTTATGTAATCATAATCATCGTCATATGTGTGTGTGCCTCGTCTACTTTGCTGCCTGCTGCTTTTATAGCTTTTTGCCTAATCTCCCAGAAGTAAATTTTAACTGCATACATCAAAGCTTAATACCTTCCAGCAATAAAACTACCACCTAAGTACCAAGCTCCATCTCCATCTTCATTTCTCCTGTTTGCTTTTCATCTAAATGCTTTCAGAATAGGAATGTCTCTTTTCTGCTCATTTCCCGTTTCCGTTTTCCTCATCCCCACTTTCACTTTATCTCCAAAAAAAAATATTCTACTGACATCACCGCTCACTCAAACAAGAGACATGCATGTACCATTACCATTTATCGTTATCCTGTGTAATCTTCCCTTACATAAATATGGTCAACACGTGTGCAGCATTAATGATATAGATAGATGCTCTAACTGCTCTTATTTTTTCACCAATACACTTGGATCAATTTAGGAAAAGCTTCTCAAAAACCAAATAAGCCCCTCATAGAAGCCTTCCAGCAGTAGCTTCGCTTTCACCAGGTAAAGGTTATCTCAACTTACCCCACTTAACTTCCTCACCAAGAAGTACTACAGGGGAAAGGGAATAATATCTAAACCCAAAGTCAAGTCACACATTTCAGTTAAATCCCTGTTCATAAGCGTAAGCCAGTAAGCTTCTTAATTGTCCTTGTTGTTCACTTGCTTGTTGTTTTCATGTGATCCTTATTTCCCCAAACTCCTTACCCTAGCCTACCTACCTACGTTTTATGCTCAGTGGAAATCAAAAGCATATAATTCTGCTTCTGTTGGTGACGGTGACATACTGTTTTTTTCTGCGTATATGACCTACATCAAGCCTGAGCCCTTGTACATTTTATGAAGCAACGTAACAGTTTTAATTGCAATCTCATCACGTCAGATTAATGTCAACCAGCTTAGATTTTCCCTGTGAAGTGCCTTGTCCGCTAGACTGGCTTGGCTTGGCAAGAAGAGCTTCAGCTGTCTCCCTTTTGCTCTCTTGCTTTTGTAGCCCTGTGTTCATTAGCACAATTACCCTTTAATAATGCCATGCTCTTTTTGATGATGATGAGTATATGTTTACTTTCCTCCTGCTCCCTCAGCTTTCTTAGAATTGCAAACCCAAAATTGGAACAAGAAGACGGCGACATTTTCTTACAGAAGCAAAGTAACACTGTACTGTGGTCTTACGAGTGTGTGTGTGTGTATATTTTAATAATTTAATGGAAGACAACACCTTGTCACCTCCTTCTTGTTCCAATTTTATTGAAGACACATGTCCCACTCCACTATGTGCTTTTATTACTGCGTTTCTTGCAAACTTCATCCATTTTATTTTCTTTGCATAAGATGTCCTTTAAATGCAACTGTGTTGATTCTTCTTTCAACTCACCTCTGTCGTGTCAGGCATGTCTGTGATGATTCCATCGGTTATAATGAGAAGGACGTAGTAGTGCTGTCCATCCATGTGCTCTTTTGCGAGGGCTGCTACATTCTTAATGATCGGGGCAAAGTTACTAGAAAATTCATGACGCAAGAGGGAAAGAAAAGTGAGATAAACACACATATTTTAACATTCTACATACTCCTACGGTATATTTTTTTAGCTACAGACGAAACTAGTTTTTAAATGGCACACACAGACACAATTCAAAATCTGACCTGAAATTTTTATCTTCAAAGGTCTGATTTCTAGCAAAGAAAAATGTGTGTGTGTACAAAACTGTATACATAATGTAAATTTTGAAACATGTGTAAAAATAAGCATAGTAAAAATGATATGTGGGAATTGCCACTTACGTCGGTCCATACAACTGAATCTGGCGAATGCAACTCCTGAAATAAATAAATAGAGAAAAAATAGTACATAAATTTGGATAATCATCTCTCTGCTGGGTTTTTTCTGACGGAGGAGTTAAAGTGGAAAATAGCTTTGTAGACATTTTTTCTATTTCAGAATGAATAATTATTCTGACATGACAGCTGCTGCACACATAAAATTGTTTACATCGTGTGTCAAATCAGACTAAACTACAAATCGTCCTCATCAACCATGCTTGCATGCAACCAGAAAAGAGAGAAAAAAATTATATCGTATTTCACACATATTAGCTTACCTATAAGCGTCAAGCACACCCGTCATCCCGTGACAGTACGGTGACTCATTGAACGTAACGGGAAAATTATGGGAGACATCCCCTGCTGGAGGAATCCTCGCACCGAAACCATACACGGGAAACATTTTTGATGGATCATAGTCCTGAATGATTTCACCCACAGCTTGGATAGCTTGTTCGTAGGGATTAGTGCGATCTACGATTTCGGAAATGTGATGCAACGAGTCTGGGTCTGCCGGATTCCCATTTGATGCGGTAAAGTCGATAGCAAAGCAGCAATGAATCTGGGTCCCACCACCAATATACTCGAGAAACGTGAAAATTTGCGAGATTTCAGGAGGTTCTATATCAATGATGCCGCGTTGCTTCTCCTGTGAAAATAAATATATTTAATTGACGCAAACGTATAATAATACATGGTGTGGTGTGTGAGTATGTGTGTGCAAGTGTTCAAATGATCGTTCAACATAAAAAGCTCAACATCCCAATCCCTTCAAGGGCACCATATTGTCTACCTCTACTACTTGTACTGTAAGCCGATGTGATGAAATGAATGATGGAGTCTTCTGCCTAAATAACCAAAATCATATGGCCCACTTAGGATATGTGATCATTCCTTGCTTTTTACAGTATTACATATAGACAATCTGTATTAGCCTATTTTGATGACACTCTACTTTCACTTTGGGATCTTCTCTTCCTTTTGCTTTTCTATCAAACTCGTCAATGAAATAGAGTTAAAGGTCAAAGCTTACAGCCTCATGGCTGGTTTGGCTGTTGGTCGGATGGTTGTCAACCTAATAATGTGCTGCTGAAGGGCTTTTTCCGTTCTTTGGAATTTCCTTCTATTTATTTCGTTATCTCTCTCTGACATTCTCTCCTTAAGAGGTTTACTGTGTCGCCTCTTTGTATTATTACGCGAGCTGAATGAGAGGAGAGAGGAAAAGAGACTTCTGCTGTGTGTGTGCTAAAGGTATGGCAATGGCATGGCATTCCTCCACTCCATACCAAATACAATTAAAGGGGCTGTTCCCACATCATGTGTGTACAAAATAAATCTAATATTTTTGAACTTGACACTAGAAACGAAATTGCTTTTGTAAGTATGTCAACAATCTGGCAACTTTCCCTAAAAAATTGTATCCTACTTATATGGAATAAAGCTCAGCGAATTATGTAGACTACCTTCCCTCTTCCACCTACCTCCACCAACGCACTATACAATGGCAATGATGAAATTATTTTCGAGAGTCAATTCGATACAAAACGTTACATGTTAATATATAAGCCTATTTCGGGATTGAGGAAGTGGAAAAGTCGTCCTCGTCGTCAACCTACCGTGCCCGACAACGGCAACTTCCCCAAAAAAAGTTGAGCAGGCAAGCTTGCATGCTCCTGCGTATTTTTCCTTCTTATTTCCTTTTCCCCTTCAAGGTAAGAAACGACTACATAGAAAAGTTATCCCAGGTTTTTTCTATCGTGCATCGTGTGCATGTGCATACCAAATAATACTTTCACCGTCACCGACTGACTTGATCATCAACATCATCATCCTGTTCCTTTTTCGTCTCCATCGTCATTTAGTCTCGTCATGAGTCAATGAACATAGATGAATCTTTAGACGATGCCAATTCTTTTAGAAATAAAGTGCACCACCCCAGCAAGTAAATAAGAAGCAACCTTTTTGACTCTTCTTTTTCCTCCAAGAGCAACTAAATACGTCTACTAATATGCTTTTTACTGTTAATACCTTCTTCAGACTATTACTCTTATTAGTCTACTACTTTTTCCTTCTTGATCTGATCATTTTCCCCGACTTTTTACAATGATAAGTGCTACTGCACAAAAAGCAGTGGGGTGTTGGGATCAAAACATATATAGTAGGCTATAAACTCTTCAACTTATTTTTTCCTCTCACTCCCGCTCGCTCTTTTTAGTTTTCCTCCGTTGACTCTTGTGTGAGTATGAGTATCAAGGCCAATAAGCACAAAAAATGTAAGAAGGAGCTTAAATAAAGTTACTTTTTTCGCCTCTTCTGCTACTCCTAAACTACTTACTACTTAACACACAGGATGGATGGAGGAGGAAAGGAAAAAAAAGCTTAACTTTTTTTGAAGGGTTCATCTATAACTACCACCAATACCAATACAACATCTAGTACGTGAAGAGCACGTTGAGCACTCATAATAGAAACTCATGATCATCATCATCGCATCACGAATGACACCATTTTCTCTGACTCTGACTTTGCAGAAAACTAACTCTCCTCCCTTCTTCCGAGGAACAAAATACCAAAACTTATTTTTTTCGTAAGAAATGAAATGAGGAATGAGAAACCTGAGTAAAAAAGTTTTAGTTAACCGCTAACCTACTAAAGTTGAATGAATGTGTGAGCTAACAAGGAATGGAGAATTAACGTAATTGCATAATTTTAATTTCAAAGAGAGCTCAGTTGAGCTCAAGACAGATACACACGTATACATTTTACTACACACAAGTCAATCTTCTTTTACTTGGGTGGACTTATTTTTCCGTTGAAAAAAATCCAATATTTTTTTTTCTGAGAATTTGATTTTTTTTTCGTTTGAGGGATAATTTGGTTTTGTGAATTTGGAATTGATGTGGTTTGAGGTTTGGTGTCATTTTGATCTCATTTTCGCTCATGTCACTTTACCTGACATGGCCACAAGCCAAAACTACGCATTCATTTTCCTTTAAATTGGGAAACTTAAGGAGGACTAGAGATAGGTGGATTATAAAGTTGGTTTTTGACCTACATAAGTATTTGAATGCTTAATTGTAATTATTATGTAGAAGATGTAAGGAAAATAGACCTTTTCGGTAACTGTTAATGTTACTCATCAGTCATTTCATCAGGCTTCACTTCATATTTTTTCCACAAGTTGAAAATAATTGCGTGCTATTATCGAGAATTCAGTTCGAAAGTTTTTTTTTATAAAAAAAAGTTTGAAAGCAAAACTTTTTTTTGCGAATTGACGCAATTTGTTGCGCAAAAAATTCTTAAAAATGAAGTCTAAAGTTCTTAGATCAAATGACACGTTAGATCTTTACTGTTCACGTTCACTGCTCACTGATTGATTACTCTTGAAAAATAGTACCTTGATTGATTTCAACCTTAATTTCTTGGAAGTTTATGGTTTCAAATTGAATTTTTAGGATACACACACGATATCTATATTATTTTAATTAAAGGTAAAAAAGTTATCTAATTGGACGTGAATCTGATGTGATATGTGGACATATAACATGTACGTGTTGAGTATCCTATAAAACTCTGTGGAGTTTATTAGCAAAGTGTTTATATATCCTGATTTTTTTCAAGCTTTCTCATACCTTTCCATTCTTTCCGATAAGTTTCACATGAGATCCGTCCGGACTTGACTTCATGCGATTGACGGACGTGAGGATGTAACCGAGTGACGTGTGGTATCCATTGAATCCCTCTTGGAAAAAATGAAACTGGAGTCCTCGATCCTTATCCCCGTTGCACAGGCTACGGATGGAAATTGTTACGGGTAGCCAGGATGGAGTATCTCCTGCCGAACTTTCAGATCTGTAAACGACTATATAGCTCCCATCTTCATTCACCTTGCTCAGGATGTAGAAAATGGAAGAGGGGAAAATGCAACATCTTGTGCTGCCCAACCCCTGACCTTTCAGTCTCAGTGTGACCTGTTGGATGCAAAAAGACAAAACAGCATACTTTAAAAAGATGTGAATGTGTGCATGAAATATATGTAAAGCTGAGTAATGGTATAATTTGCATTGTTCTCGTGTCCTCTGTCGTTGTCACCTAACCAATATGACTGATGATCATGAAGAAAATTGGAAAATATTTCGATTTTTCCTTTAACAGTGCACTTAGCCATCAACTCGACTTCGATAGAAAAAATTCAATTTTTACGGTTTAAGTATGTATCTAGCAAAATAAGCGTAATATTATTGCATAACCAGTGAAGCAGTTGTCACATGTGTGCTTCTTTAGTGGTTTGCAGTGTGATGATGGCGGTGGTGGACTCAAGCATGACAAATGGATCGGATGTCGTTTTTGGGTGCAAAAATCTGCTCAAAACTGTAGTGTTTTGCTTCTGGGAACAAGGGCACCAAAAATAGCAAGCATACAAAGTATGTATACACGTGACGTGAGGTATGTATGAAAATCAGTAAAAAATATTTAAAAAATACATGCACATCTGTACTTGTACGCTTTCAGAAAGAAGATTTGCTTCTGATGTTGGAGCACATTAACTGTTTCAGACTTTTTTTTACCTCGTACTCTTTTCAATTTTCTAAAGAAAATATTTCTTTGTACAATTTGGTTACATGGAACATATTTTTCCTTATGTATTTAATGGTGGTTATGCAATGTTGATTTTGAATTCTTCATGAGCGTTGCTGTTTAACGTTTGTTTTGCTCTGAAGAAAACAACTTTGAACAGATGAAACGAAAAAGATTTTGTCGATTGAGCATGGCATTGGAAAATTAAGCGGAACCAAGGATAAAAGGAGATTTTAGAAGATTGCATAGGGACATCATGTGCAATATTTTACATTCGTAATGTAAATATGTATGCATATTGCACAATAAATTTTCTGGTTTTGGACTTTTTTCCACATTATAAGCAATTTTGTGTTTGCAGTTGGCATATGTGGAGTTTATGAGTATGTGTATACATGATTATGAAAAAGAGAAACAAAGCATTCCGCCATGCTGCATACCGGAAACCTGAAGTTTTTCCCTAATAAGTGCAGAACATGCTGTCAAAGAGTTAAACTGAAACTGATTTGGCGAATTTCACGCAGGTGGTGGCTTGTCATATTTTGCTCAAATATTAACCAATTTTTTTGTGTGGACAGGTATGCTGAAGTACTTTACTTGCATTTTCTATATTCAGTCTGATATTGAAAAATATTCACAGTTAACCGGTTCGTTGATTTTGTTGGACACGGATGGAAGACAGAAGACATAAGTACACATATATATAGTATACACAGCACTTAGCATATTGTTAGATGGACAACGATAGCCAGGTTAAAATTGGAAGGAATATGATTATAAAAAGATTGAAGACGACTTTGGTAACATTGCAGACTCAAGTAGCGCACCTAATTGCATGCGTACAAGTTTATGAAGATTTAGTACCAATTTCTTTGTGTAATTTTTTTAAAATTTCATCATAGTTGAAGTTAGTAAGGTTGAAATTCAGTTCATTTTAGTATCTGAACATCACAGTACTTCCAATATCTGGATAATCTCTGATATAAAATTGTAATCATAGAATTTTGAACGGTCCACCAACTACTACTGCAGACTACAATTTTTGCATAAAACATTCTTGCTACTTTTTAAGTTTTTAGTAATGCGCAATGTGTACTAGCTATATGTATTAGTTTTTCTTTGAAACTCAAAATTTCACATGCCATTACAAAAAAATGTTAACATAAATATGTTCAAACTAAATATCTTTTCTATTTATTTAACATGAATCATTTTAAATAAAAAGGCAATATGACCTTGTTCCACTAAATGGGAAAAAAGCTATATTACTTTGAAAATCTGCTTGTTTGAACGTTCAATCATAAAAGTAAGTATTACTTGCTTTGCATTATCAATCATGAGAATCGATCAAACATACATATAAAAATGAGCAATTTTCCCCCAAAAATTGCCTTTCAATATCAGCTCCTTGTAGACTAACCATCACTACCAACTACCACCACCCTCATCACATCACCGAATAAAGTCTACTCACATATACAGTTTAACCCTTTTCGTTCCTTTGAGAAAGGAAAATGTTTTTCTTATTTTTTTCATCCAATTTTGCATTATGAAAATGATGAAAGCGAAAGAAAAAAAAAGTTTCAAAGGAAAAAGATTATCAATACATATTCATATGATTTTAGTTCATTGACTAGTCATCTAGTCACACCATTCACAGAACAAGCCATTCACCATCATCATCATTTTCATGGTCGATTCATCGATGTCGATTCCATTTTAAAATGAAATTGGAAAACAGAACATAAACGACGGAAAAATGTAAACGAGTGGATAGTCAGAGAGATGAATCATGGAAGTTCACAAAAAAATGGAATTCACATTTCTAGTCACATAACCAGAAATACACACATGTAGAGAATACATCAGCAGCAAACGAAGAAGAGTAGCGATTCGGCAAGTGTCTTAGAAGTCAATTGAAAATCGATTCGCAGCTTTTTTCATCCTTTCTCTCTTTCTCTCTGTTGAATCTGAAGACAAGACTAACAGGAGGAAGAAATTGATGATGATGAAAACGGGAGAAAGCAGCAAGTTAGTAATTCTTTCTATTTTTCTTAAACTCTAGCAGACTCCAAAAGAGCCAAAGCCAGGTTACCTCGTCAAGTGGGAAAAAACGATGATCATCATGATGACGATGAAGGTAAAGGTAGACTGAATACTATACTGAATGGAATTGCTTTGCAATTGACACAAGACGAGGATACGAACGAGCAACATTGAAACAAGTACATTATACTTTAAAGGAATAGTAATCGTCTCTTACCCTTTTCAATAGCTAGTACCTAAAAGCTATACTGACAAGGCCAAGTAGAAACCATCAAGGAAAAGTAGATACATACATCTTCCATCAACATCACAACCAAAAATCATCGACTTTCAAGAAGCACCACGGGTGTGACACCAAACCAAACTTAATTTCCAATACTTCCTTTTTGCTTACACTTTGAAAGGAAACAAACAGTTCAGGTCGTACAGTACAAGTTGCACCTGTGGGAGCTGTACATTGCACACATGGGGTAAAGCGATACACACGTATTTTTCATCTTTTTCTCTTTTGTCGTGTGAGATCAGAGAGCTTTTCTTTGCAAATAGAAGGCCAAAACAAAAGGTTGTGTAAAAGCTGCTGACTACAACACAATATGTATTTATATGAAGCAAAGCTACTTTATATAAGGGGCGGGGGAGACTACTACCACTACCACCCAAAAAAAATAAGTAGGCAAAGACACAAAGCAAATGGCTAAAAGTGACAAAGATAAGAAGATATATGTTTTGCCCTTTTTCCATCTCTCGCCGTCTCATAAAGCACAAAAGAAAAAAACGTGCTTGCTGCGATGCTCTCTCACTTCCAAATTTTTTTTCTTCTCTTTCCTCCGTTTTTCATAAAAAATACACAGAAATGTGATATATTTTCCACGCTTAATTTTTATATAAAGAATTGCCGGTCGCATATAATTCATACACTGCTGTACTTTTTCATTTTACCTTTCGCATTTTTTTGTAGAAATGAAACTACTTTGAGTTTGGTTTATGAGGAACATAAGACCATAAGAGGAAGCATGCATTATACATCATCCCATGCTATTATTACACTACTTATACGTATGTATATCATTTCGTTTGCAACAACTGGTTAAACGTCAGCAGAAAACGGAAACTGTGTGGTCAAAAAACGGGTTATGTGGTTTTTTCCTAATATTTTTCTCTTCTTTCTTATTTTCTTATCACATCTCCCACCTTTCCTCTTGGTTAGCTGCCTATTGAATACAAAGAAGTCGAAGAACGTTGAACACGGGTTTCTTATTATTTTTCCTATTCACGTTCAATGGACTAAAACAAGGTAAGAAAAGAAGGAAAGAAAAATGAAATGATTGTTGAATCAGTTTTTTTAGAAAAGAAGAAAGAAAAGTAACCTTACTCTCTCCATTCATTTGGTAGAAAAAAAGAAAGAAACATATTATTTCCATTGTCTTGTTTTTCCCTCTTGCTCGAAAGTTTCCTGTTTTATTTTCTCAGAACGAGAAAGATGATAATAATCGTTCGGTAACCATTATATCCTAGATAGTGAATGAGTATATTGTTTCTTCTGCTGCGTATTGATAAAAACATGAAAAGTATGAATGAAAATATTGTTTAGTGACTAACTACATGGAACTATGCCGGAGGAAGAGGAGGACTGCTGAGCTGAGTGGAATAAGAAAGGATCATACTGGGAAACCTGGTACATCATCGGTACCAGTACCAGGAGGAAAAGAGGGCACAATAAAAATGAAATGTGTGAATGGAATACATACATATATTAAACACATACTTAAGCATTTCTCAAGAAGCATAAGTTGAAAAAAGAAACAAAGAGAAAAAAAAATGGAGAGTACGCGGCCCATTGAAATCATCTGTTCTTCATATTCACTAGTCTCTTTCTCTTTGTCTAGCTGGTTCTATGAGAGAATGTTTGTGTTCGGAGGAAACGGGTGTCGATAATAATTCATTGTGATAACATTACAGTTACTATCCTCCTCTAAACTTATGCTTGTGTCCCTTTACTTAAGGTAAGTAAAATATACCACGTAGTCAAATAAATAGATGGATCGTCAGGTGGGAACCACACATTCACATTACATCATGATGATCATCGTTGCCAATGGCCCTCTTTCCACCACCATTAACCATGCCACACAAACAACTAGCAAAACGAGCATCAAGAAAATAAAAGAGACGAAAATTTAAATGGGAAAAGCTGGTGCACTCCTCGCGTTATCTCATAAATGATGCTGCTGATGATGATGACGGTGTCTGATGATATGTAATGATAACTGTGGTGGCATTGGTGGAGTTATGTGTTTGTTTGCGTGGCACAAAAGAGGAAAAATAATAATATAAAATCCTCCCGTCCTCCTATAATCTTTTTTTTCTCTTTTTCTTTTCACGGCGGATCAACATTCAAGAAGTCCTTTTCATACTTGAAATGTGTCGGTCTTCTGCGTATGTTTGTCTGTCGCTTTGTATATGTGGTGTGGTCTTATGGAACTAACTATCCCGATATCTCCAGCCACCAAATCCCCTTACTCTCTTTTTCTTCTCTATTTTCTGATCGTTTTTCTTCTTCGTCTCCTTTTAAAAAAAGAGAAGAACTGCAATTCAAGTAGAAAAACGAAAGTGTTTCATTTCACTCTTATCGAAAATCCTACCATGGATCCACTTTGGAGTGTAAAAAAGTTGATAATAAAAATGAAATTTGCTGAATCCGCCTGAATTCTTATGTCGAGAATCGGCAAATGTTTTACCTTTGACATATGAATAATACTCCCGCATAACATCAATTTCTAGAGTGATATGTATGTTTTTGCTCCTAAATATTCCACAAGTTTTGCCCTTCATTCTATATTGCTTTCTGACTCTTCAGTAGCTCTTTCTTCAGAGTTTTTTTCTCTTTACTCCATTTTTTAGTAAGAGGAAAAATTATTCTTGCATTGCATCACTCAACTTACTCCTTCGCAACTAAATAGAGTCAATATGTAAAAATACTAGTAGTACACAAATCCTACTTTTGAAGCGTATGCTAATTCAGCAAATAATAGTCAAAGTCAAAAGGCTTTGTTACAAAACTACATATTCATTTTTATCATTCTCCGCTACCGTACAAAAAAGCAAACCAATATGTAAGTGTTGTATAAAACGATTGAAAGATAGTGTCTTGTTGCTGTGTGGGTGGAGACGGATTGAGAAAGGAATGATGAGTTTGCTCTTCACTGAAGCGCGTCGGAGCTGAGAAATGTTCCCTGGAAAAACTTTTTATCATTGCATTTCGCTTGGACTAAAAATTCGTGTAGTAACTCTTTCTTTTCTTCTGCTAGTTGTGTTGATAATTGAATGGGGGCATACTGAAAAAGTGTCGCAAATATAAACATAGACGACTTGTGTGTGTGCAAGTGAGTGGGAGGAAATCCGTCGACTATGATAAAATCCAGCCTCTTCTTCTTGTTTTCATCCCTTAAGCCGTTTTTATTACAGGTACTTATCTTGTTTTCCATGTTCATAAATCTTGTA
>JAQFZH010003134.1:0-14540 GCA_034695485.1 Entomobrya nivalis | reverse complement strand
TGCATGTTCACACTAAAGCAACTGGGTTTGTTGTTGTTTCTCTTTTTGTACAGAAAAATTTGAAAAGCCGTCTTAAAGTTTTATGTGCATTTTTTTGCTATTATGCTCGTTATGAGAATTTATGAGTTCATCATGATAATATAAATTGGTATGGTTATGATGACAAGGAAAGGGTTAAGGACTTTTTATAGGTAGGCAGGTATGGGTATGGTATGCATGTGAACTTGTCGTCTAGTGTTGTTGTTGTCGTTGACACTTCTTTGCACTGAAGAAGCATGCCTCTTTTATCCTTTTTCAACATTCTTGACTCTCTCCCTCTCTCTCCCTCTCTTTCCAGAGCAGTGTGGAAAGTGGAAAGAGCAAAGAACATTCCAAGAGAAAGAAAAGTATTAAAAGTATTTTGTGAAGAAAAGGTGGAAAGAGGATTTTCGTGGAAGTACTCTCCACCGGTTTTCCATAAATAATATATGTATACTAATAATATCACAGCTAATAAACTAACAAACTAGACTATAATTTTCATACTATTATTATATGAGCATATGTGATATGTGGATTTTTATGCATTTATATAAACTGGTGTGAGTGCGTGGAAAACATTTGTGTAATTGGGGGTCCAACATGTCATTATTCTCATTATCCTGCTCAGAGCGCAGCTAAGAAGTAATTTAGGATGATTATAGGTAGGATAGAAAAAATAAAACACTCTATAACCTGTAATTATATATCTAGTTTACCAGAGAGGAATTAGATGCACGACACTTTTGTAAGTTCAGAGTAAAAAAATACACATAGTTTTTTTTGCACAAAACAAACATTACAAATAAACAAGACCGGATAGACCACGTGTCCAAGAGAGAAAAAAAATGCGTGGGTGGATTATATAATGATGATATTGGTGACAGGTGTGGAATAAAATGTTAATAAAAAAAATGTTTTTTTTCGCCACTTACCAATATTAACGATCCTGATCCCCTCATCCTTTTCAAGGAACCTTAAAGCCACTGACACATTTTCTAACTTTTGCGACCTAAAGTTAGGTCTTTTATTATGTTTGGGAAGCCGTTTCCCCGACAACACTTCAATTAACGAGATGAGCCTCAGCCCATCTGACAAATCTGTCTCGAGATTGCCCACATTTTTCTGGACAGTTTTCAGGTGCTCGTTTGCCCATCGTGTGAAGGTGTTTTGCTGGATCTTCTTCCACTGGGCATCCTCAGCCAAGTCTCGCTCTGCGTCCACCATTTCTTCGTCGTCACACGGAGCACACTGGTCGCTCGCAGAAGAGAGGTTGCCCAACACATCTTGATGATGAACAACACCTGAGCCAGGTCCACAACCACCACCACCCTCCCGTCTTTGCATTTCTTCCACACTCATCCTTTTCTCGTCTTCCACACTTTTTTTTCTCCTCTCAATTCCTCTCCTTGTATTTTCGCAGTAACGTGGGCGCAGTGCGCATCCACCACCAAAACAGCCTTATTCTTCTTTTTTTACCCTTTTCAATACACACCAGCAGCTCTGCTACTCCACCATATAAAAATTCCACTTTACCTGCAAATAATAATCATCATCATCATCATCATCAGCGTAACAATATTATTCAAACATTCCATTACATTACAATCATGCCTGCTTTTTCAACCTGTTGACGATAAAAACACGACACTCTGGACCACTGTACTATTCTTATACAAGCCCAATACAACATATTCACTCTAACATTTTATGCAATCATATTTTTTCCCCATTTATCACACACAGTAAGTCAGCAAACTAAGCAGCACAGCGGCGGCACCATCATCACCACAATACTTTTTACGATTCCCATTCTCATCCTCATCATTCGTTATCACATCAACAACAAGATATATTATTATTATTATGATCCAGGTATTTTCTCTCTTTTTTTCAAACTAAACTATCAGCGTATTTGTACATAACATGTGCAGCATTTATAATATATGCATCTGAACATATATCAGACTTACAATGTAATTTTTTTATGAACAAGCAAGAGAAATAAGTATCAGAGTGAGATTCCATTTTACAATATCCACCACACAATGTACATATATTTTACATTGATACTTATATTTGCTGTATAAACGTAAAAAATACCATCACCATTGGATTATCTAGAGACTACAGCTTGTACTATTTTTTAGGTGTTCATGCAAAAAAAACTGAATGATGATGATAATGACAAGACGTTCCTCAACTCACAGTCAGAGAGCCATATGTACGTACCTATGCACTACTACTTCTGCAGCAGCGGCATTACATTCCTTCACCATTTTTCCTGAACAAAGTAATAGAACAACAAGGTTTTTTTTTCTTCCCATCATTCCATCCACCACCACCACTAACATAACATCCCGATAATAATATTATCATATCATGTTCCACGACAACGACTGTGTTTTAACTGAAAGGATTTTCACATGCTCTCTCTCTCTCTCTCATCTCCCTGGCTTGTGTTCTACTGACTGAGATGAGAGTTCATGCCAAGCCACCACTACACACCACCATACACCAAGATATTATGCCATTATTATTATTATATGTACCATGGTGGTTGGTGATTTTACTCTCAGTTTTATCCAGCAGACAAGGCAATCCAATCCAATCCACCTTAGCTCCTCTATTTTACTACTTTGTTCTCTCTCTCCGAGTAAGAATAGAAGAAAAAGAGAGGCGTAGTGTGTTCTCTCTTTGATACAAGTATGAAGAGTAAAGCAGCATATTATTCAAATCAACTCACTCACAAGCATAAAACCTTGCAGAGAGAGTCGTAAGCTTTTTTTTTAGTAATTCTGGTGGTTGTGCGCTCAGTGCTCTCCTCTCCTCTTTTTGCTGCTGTAAAAGAAGAAAGGTGCTTTTGCTACTAAAATTTTTGTAATAGCTTGCAAAGCAAAATGCCTCTCTCTCCTCACTACTCTTCTGCTTGCTTTTATTATTATGATTACTTATTGTACTTGGCTTGAGACTTGACTTGTGTTTTTGAGCTGATCTGACTGAGCTGAGGTGAATTTGAGCTCCGTTTTTACTCTCTCTCTCTCATGGCTCATGTGAATCTGGTGCTGGTTTAAAGCTTGAAAAGCGAGCACACTTACACAACTAATATCAGAGATGAATCTCCTCCATTCATGCCATCCCCATTCTCTTATGACTTACTATCTATCTCTATCCATTTGACTAAGCTTTACTTAACCAACTAAAAACCAGATATGATATGAGTTCCGTTCATATATATGCTTGTCTTATTATTTGTATTTGTGTAGCTCTCTAAAATACATGAGTATACTTAATGCTACTTCCTTCCACCCAACTTTTTGTAAAAAACTTTTAGTATGTTTTTAATATTAAATAAAACGGAAACACATTGGAAACAAAAAAAAGCTATGCTAACTTTAGTTTACTTACACATCCCATCATCATCATCATCATCACGTTCACCTTCCTTCCTTCTTTTCCTGAATATGTATGACTATGCATGTGAAAACACACAGTATGCATGTATGTATGTATGGCTAAGTATGATTTTGTTCATGATGATGGGAACGCCAAAGCAAACATACAAGCTTCTCTAATTTTTTTTGCACAAAGCAGCAGGAAGAAAAAAAAGAGTTAAATCATCATCGTCTTGTTGTGAGAAAAACTAAAGCTTTCGCTTTTTTAAGCTTTTTTGAGTGAGTGATGTTGTTGCCTTGTCTTGTTACCAGAAACATAAGTAAGGTAAAAGAGAGAGAGAAATGCAGGGAACATGTAGCATATAAACTGCTTAAAAAGGTATAACAACAACAAAAATACTTCTTCGAAAAAGACGAGGACAAAACGTTCATCATTCCTGGGCAAGTAAAGCAAGTATGTCTACACACACCTTACAGACAGACATGTCAGTCCGTTTTACTTGGAATAATATAAGCACTGTTTCTAGTTTCTGTGTGCTCGCTATTTACAAGACATGTACATCAGAAGGAGGATGTATGTTTGTGTTGTTTCTTTTTCGCTACCATCAAAAAAGATCAGAGGAATTTTGAGTGAGTAAAGTCGAAGGAAAAAGGGGAAAAGGTGGTGATTCTCTCATGAGAGCTCATGTAGTCTAATGTTTGCTCTTATTTTGCTTGTCTTGTTGAATTTTTCTTTTGTGGATGGAGGATGGAAGACGAGAAAATATATGAGAAAAAAAAATAGCGAGTTGTTAAAAAGGTGAGGTCGATGATGGTAAAATAGCAGGAACGTTTTTAAAATTCACATTAGCACCGCACCACCTACCACCGGTAGTCTATTTTGTTTGCTTTGTTTTTAGTACAGCTATTTTACAGGAGGGTGCTATAAAAAATATATTTCAAGATGGAAAAGTGGTGAAAAATTAACAAAGTGAAATATACCACACATCCTTCTGGAATTACCATAATAATCAGAATTCATTGTAAATATGGCAAAAAATGGTGTTAATTGTGTATAACTTTGTTAATATAAATTCTTGTACATAATATGCAAAAAATAAAAATAAAACGTGTGTACGCACGAGTATAAAGATATACATTACAAAATGGATATAATATGAGGAAATAGAGAAGAGGCATATTCAATATTGTCAATCCATTTCTTTTGTAGTATAGAGAGATATTTTTTGTCAAAGTCAAGTCACTCGCTCGTTTTGGGAATGGCTGTACAAATTTTAGCAATGTACTTGTTCTTGCTGCTGTCTCACTTTATCTTTCTTGCTTGCCTCATGTCCCTCTGGAGTAGTAAATCCTTTACTTTGCAGTGTACATGTAAAAAAAGTAGGTATGTGCATTGTACATGGAAGGATGCCATCATCATATTGTAAAAAAGTGATCCCACAGCAGCATGACATCATCATCAACGTTATCATCATTCATACTCCACCATATGCATACCAAGAATCTAATGGAATGTATGAGACAATGCTAAAAAAAATTGCAGAATGGTGACTTATTAAAAAGGACATCTTTACTACATATATAGGCTTATAAGATATAACAATACATGTAGATTTGTATGCTTTATTTTTTTTCGGATGAAAATTTGGCGTGGGTGGATGTGAGTAAGAATTCATAGATTTGTCATGACTTGACTTTCCCTTTTTCAAAAAAAAATGTGCTTAAAACTTTTCCTTTTTCATCAGCCTGCGTTCATATTTACATCTCTGTGGATTTTTTTTTTCAAAATATGTGATGTAATTTGATGGGTGGTGGTAGTTTACATGTTAGCTCGCAACGTGACATGACGTGACCATATATATTTGAGAGGAGAGAGGATTTTCACTGATTTGGATTGATGATGTTTTCAGGGGAAATTTTTAATTCGCTTGGGTACTTTATATGCATTATATGATGGAGAATGGAGGTGCTCATTAATTCAGTGCGAGCGCGGAGAACAGTATAAAGTCATCTTGATCACAATCACGCTCAACTCACAATCAGCAGATCATCAACTCAACGCGGAGACGACGACCATATGTGTGGGATGATGATGATGATGATTACAATTTTCGTGGCTGAGTACTAGTCCATTAGAGTTTGTTACTTTGCAAGCCATACAAGCTGGCAAGACAAGCAGTGTAACAACAATAAAAGTTATAAAATATTCGCATGTGGTCTATCAAAAAACACAATGGTTCATTTCACTTTCCCATTGTCCAGGTCTCTTTCTCTGGAGCAACCATGCCGCCGTCAGCCGTCATTGCCGTTGCTGCGTTTTTCATTTAGCAAAACTGAATGGCTCATTACCTGTTCCAATGAAGCCATGCTTTTTCAAAAAAAACTCCTTTCACAATTTACATTTGCATGAAAAACTCATTTTTTTTTCATTAATTTGTTTAAAAAGATAATGACTTCATAATTTGAGTTTTTTTACAGGATGTTACAAATTAATGGCATGGTGCTGATAATGATCATCATCACAATCATGTAACTAAGCCCAGACGTAGCAAATTTCGGAGTAAAATTTAAAAGTTCTGGTTTCCCATTTCCATTATAACTTGCATACTTGACAATATATATCAAAATAAAATATCAGGTAAACCTGTCGTACAAAACCTTCCGAATCAACAATGGCTCTACTTACAATTATATTATAATTTCAAAATTGCACTAGTTGCAAAACTTGCCTTTGACCTGGGTCAACTGACTTGGCCCGAAGTGAATCGTGTTTCTCTAGTGGATCTTATCAATATACTTGTTAGTTTTAATGAAAATCATTTGTGCATACTGACAAGCAGACAGACAGACTTTTTCGGTACCATCGAGTGATTTTATAAAGTTTCTAAAATCTGACACTTCTACTTAATAAATATGGAGTAAGTACTTCCTGATATACTCTTCCCTTCTGTTAAATAATACTAATGGGGTAACAGGAGCAAGGTAGCACTTTACACTGACCTGGTTTTTATTTTTTCAGCCAAAATTTTTTTCTCTCATTTTTTTTTGTTGCTGACTCATTTCATTTTAAATTCAGGTGGTACATATCTATTTCCCATCTATTTTTTTCGAACAGAATCTAAAACTGAACTACCAGCACATTTTTTTTTACAAGCACACACGTATAATTTTTTCCTTGGTCCTTGAAACACAAGTAAAAAAATAGGAAACACAAGGTCTCTTGATCTTCAAGCAAAAGAAGAAAAGGACAAGGACCTTTTTTTCCTTTTATTTTCTTTAGTATTCTTAAGCCATTTTTTACAAGCAAAAAAAATACATCGACAGCAGCAGGCCCGTTAACTTCAATAAAAAGCTATACATGATCAAGAGAAAAAAAAAGAGTAGCACAATGTGTAATGATGGCGGTGATAGGTTTTTTTTCTTCGTACAAGTTTGTCGAGTCAGAAACAGTACAAAAAAGGTCTACTGCTTCTACCTCCCTTCTTCTTCTCAAAAAACGAATGAAAATGAAAAGGCATCTTGAGAAAAGAGAGATCTGTGCTTCTATCCATTCCACAATCACCATAACGATTCATTCCACAAGACTTTCTTTCTTTCTATTTCTCTCTTTCCTTCTCTCCATACAAGAATTTCTTCTTCTTTTCTCTATTAGCTTAACCTACTGATTTTATCGTTTTTTTTGGGAGAATCAACTCTGTAGTCATTGCATCCATACAAAGATATATACATGTAATCAAATGCAAATTCTCACCCAATAGTTTTGAAGCAGAATTACTTTTATTTTCTTACTTAAAAATACACAGACGATCGCTTTCGTCATACAAATTATGTATTTAACATTTTATTTAACTCTTCCTTTCTATTCCTCTTAGAAAAGATGGAATAAAATAAAAAGTGTGGGAGACAACGAGTTGAGAGAGCAGAGGAGTAAAATAAGGAGTTGGATACATATATGCGTTGCGTATGTAAAGAAAATGATTCAAAATAAAATTTGGTGATACATTTGCCCCATAAATTCTTCCAAGCACAGCAAATAGAGAGAGAGAGAAAGTGCTTGGTCGCTTTTTTCCCTGTTGCAAAAATAATTCAGCGCACGTCGTACGGATTCTCCGTACAAACAAGAGCGAAAGCTAAAGAGACCGAGAGAACGAGATAGATGGATGTGACGATCAGAACACCAATTGCCTCTCTTTTTATGAACTCATTCATAATATGCATACAGCAGTGTGTTATGTATATATAATAAGTTATAATGTAGTATGTATTGTTATTAGAATGAGATTCAGTAGAAGTGCTAGTAAGTACGTGTGTGTGTTTCTGCATATGGAATTCTCTCTGGTGAGAGGAATTTTCCTTATCCTTTTCCATTTCACCATCTCCTGTAATCCGACTACAATGCATAATAACTAGTAACTCTACTTATTATTCTGGCTGATGTGATGTGATGTGTGTAGTAGCACGGATTACTCCATGAAATATAAAACTCCACTTATCTATACATTTTTTTAGTTAGATTTTTTTTTCTTTTCTTAAAAAACAAATTGTCAGAAAGGGGAAAAGTCCAGAATAATAATCATAAAATAGACAAACAAATTTATTAACTTGTTGTGGTTATGGTGGCAATGAAAATTTTGTGTGGTGACATGACATAGACAAGCAAAAATGTAGGTACATGTGTGCATTAAGTTAACGCCCACACAAACACACACCAATATGCATCAAGCAAGTTTTTTTTGAGTATTTTTGAGAAAAAAAATGAGAAAAAAAAATCTGTCGGCGGGTTTTTGGTTTGGAGGATGTGTGCAAAATAAATATCATGATAATCACCCAATTACCTACACAAATTTCTATCTAAACTGCTAAATGACATCATCTTCAAATGGAAAAACCGGCTACAAAAAAATAAGTTAATACCCCTGACCGGCGACAATTCTTGACTGGACAAAAACCTCTGCATGTAATATTAACTCCAACGCAGTATTTCAAAAAAAAAACTTATAAATCAAAATTATACTCACTTTTTCAAATAGCCCCAAAAAATTAATCAGGTAACGTTGTGAACCACGGAAAATAAACAGATTAAAAAAAACCTACATAAATTGACTTTTAACTACACTCATTTCACAGTGTCACAACATAGTTATATGTAATTAGGTATATGTAGCACCAGCTCACAAATAAACGCACCACCTGTTACACATAGACAGCTTATATATATTTTTTTGTTTGGAAGGTCAATTATTTATTCACCATTTATTTTTAACCCTTTTTTTCTTCCTGTGCTTACTCACTCATCTACGTACTTGATTGCGTTTTTTTCGCCTTCACCACCATTTCTTATTTATTTATACTTTTTTTTCTTCTTTCATTTATTCTCACGACAAATTTAATGTGCACGAAGAAAACTTGGCGCAAAGTCAATAACACCCATGAAATCACTTTTTTCTCTCTTATGTATGCTCTCTTTAGGGACACACTATGGAACTCTCGTAGTAGCAACTCTACACAATCTTCTAGGTTTAAATACTACCACCGCCAATACTCTCCTCAAATGCCGACAACGACGCTCATTTCAACTTGACTTTCATCTCTCGACTGACAACGGACTACTGGCTGGAGGAAACGGTCGTCTTCAATTAAGATTGTGTATGACTGTCTCACACATATGATGACGAACAAGGCGACAGAATTAAGAAATAAAAAAAATTATTTACTACCATTTGCATGGGCTATCAAACCCAACTCGAAGAAGACTCGTAAATAAACTCAATCAGAGTCATCAAGATTTTTTTTGGAAGAAAATTGCATATTATGCAAATATACTTTGTGTGCTCTCTTACTCTGCTTCTGCTCTGCTGATTTGTCCTTCGTCAACTCAGCTTAACCAACTTGGTAAAAAAAATAAAAATATATCATATCACATCAGCAGCAGCAAATTGGCAAGTATTTAAAGCTAAATGACATAGTAGAGTGAGGTGTGCTGATGCAGGATAGAAAAAAAACGAAGCCTTCCTTCCTTATAAAGCTTTGTCACAAAGAATTCCAAATAAATACAGAAAAGAGTTTCTATGTCTTTGGCACGTCAACTTGACATACATATATGGCAGTTTAGTACGCTTTCGTAGAGAAACAAGTCGCATGTATTGCATTGCTATAATAAACAACAGGACATCAAGATGATGATGATGATGAAGAAGAAGAATCACTTTGTTGCTTACTAAATAGTAATGCTATTTGGTATTCTATGGTGCTCTGTGTATAGTAAAATGGGATAATTGACGAATATACACAACACACATGGTATAGTGCACATGGTAAATGTAGATGGGTACGCCACCATCACCATGATCACCATTAGCATCATCCCAGCAAGTTGAGTGAAATCAAAGGAATTCTTTAACTGACGATAAGAGAGTTGACTGCTGTGCTTTGGAAGAAACTGCTGACGAATGACAATGACGTGGCGTGATTTTAATTCATGTGTGCAATTCTTCATAGAAGAAGATGACGATGATGATGAGGAGGATGGATATGGATGGATCATGAACAAGAATAGAATAGAATTTTTGCTACCTAGGCAAGTATCCTGTGTTGTCATTGGAGATTTTTTTTAATAAATAATATGGTCATTCAATTACATTTTTGGGGATTCATCAAGGTGACAGGTTTCAAATGAAGGATGACGATAAAATATAAAATGACGAGATCACTACAAATGCCTGATCCAAGCGGTAAGCGGTTGACGGTGGTGCGGTGTGGTGCTGACATAACTAATGATGATGATCATAGTAATATTATTATTACTATAATAACTGGAGGTTAAATGCTGAGTTGACTTGAATCCCTGCCTGAGGAGCATTTTATACAGCTGTAAACATTGCTATTGTAATTTTTCACATTGTTACTTTTGATTATAAATATTTAATTGTTTAGCTCTTCAAAAAATAAATGTAGCATTGTTGTGTTTCTTATCTTTTTTTTAGCATGTCTTGTATGACAAGTATATATACTCGAACAATTAATTGTGTTGTTGTGATTCTTCTCGTAGCGGCTTACAATTTATCGTCTTGGAAAGGGAAAGGAGGAAAAAATATAATAAAACTCCATTTAAAGCTTTTTTCAAGTCTACATATTATACAAGTTTGACAAGAAAAAAAAATCTTGACTGACTGACTGACTGACTTTAGTCAAGAAGAGAGATGCGAAGCAAAGATCATAATTTTTTTATTGTTATTATTATTATTGTTATGGTAGCTTTACCTGATTTGGTAATCAGTTCCTTTTTTAACTAAGCGTGAACTTGTACATAATAAGCTACTATGCCCATGTTCATAGATGCCCATGCATGCTCATCACTCAAACAAGTATGTATATCTCCCTAACAACGAGTGCTTTTATGTAAGTAAATTAGCTAAAAATGAGATTAAGAGTTAGAATCATTTTTTTTAAAGCTAGAATATTATCATGATTTGTTTGCAAGATAAGTATAGCTTGATATGGCATGATTGTTTATTCTACTCATAAAAATTACAAAGCAAACCAAAGTATCAATATCCAATCAAATTATATGGATGGAATGCAAAAGGAAATGTTTAATTGCGTATGCATTATTGCATGATTGGATATAATGATGGATGATGAATGGGATATATGGATGACGTAATATTATATTTGTCGCTTTGCTGGTTAAAAAAGAACAACAACATCTCACCTCCTCCTTCTTCGTCATTCCAATTCAGGTTCCTTGTGCAAAAGAATATGCATATACTAAAAACATTTATTACTACAAACACACTGCATGTCTATATATATTTTTTACTGCACAGAGGCAAATGGTAGGGTTTATTTATAATAATTGTACATCCTACGTAACGTGAAACACACATTATTTTTTTTACACTGAGAGCCGGTTGTCGGTGTTGTTGTGTCTATTTCAAATATATAGTTAAACATAGTGCAGTGGTAGCGAATGCCAGAAATTCTATACTCATTTTCATGAATGCTCTTTGCACGTGCTAAAAAAGCCCCAACCTACACAAAAAAAAACTTCGAGTCGAGTAATATTCCATCTAAAATATATAATGTACATCTGCTACTATTATTATTTTGTCTCACAGAGAGGAAGATGATGATCATGTAACTATTATTTATAGAGTATATATTCCGGTCCAAGTTTCCGGTTCCGTTTAGAGTATGAAATATTGTTGAAAAAAAAATTAATAAATTAGATACGAGCAATATTGTATGTGACATGTTTACCAATTTTATGCAAATATACTTTGGTCTGTTCCGTCGAGTAGAGTCTGAAACTCTCTGTTGGAAAAACATGACATGAAATGCATAGTCAATTCAATGGACTTGGGCAAAAGTCTAATAATAATGAAGACATTTTCTATTGTTATGATAGGCAATAATAATCTTGCTAACAAGCTTACAAGCTCTCTTTCTCTCTTGCTTTCTTATCTTAGTTACAGTTACACTGTACAGCTCACACACACAGGAGAGAAAATAACAAACACTTATTTTCCCTCATAAAATAATAACGACATTTGAAGAAAGAAAAGAGGTTTGAGCAAAAAATATACATGTAATCATACAATTTCCCTCAAAGGCAAAAAATGAGATAATTGGCGGAGAAGAAAAAAGAAAGAGTTTTGTGGAAAAGGAAACGAATGTTTAAGTGTAGCATATCTACTCATATTCAAGTTCATGAAGAAAACGAGCTATTCTTTTGGGAGAAATGATGAGATGATTTGATTGGAACGTATGTGTGATGTGATGATGCGATGGCCTCAACCCTTTTGCTATACAGAAAAAAAACTCAGTGTATTTACATAGGTATGTGTATATAAAGCAGCATAATAGCTAGTCAGTGTTTTCTGAGCAAATAGACTGAAATATGCAGCTTGTTTGTTCCTCTCTCTCTCTGGAAAACGAAGAAGAAAAAGGAAAAGAAGACAAGTCTATCAGAGAGAAAGTTGTGTAATCATATTTTTTTCTGCTCTTATAGTATGGTTTAGTTGGCAAGTAGGGAAAAGGAAACAGAGAGTTATGTGTAGGTTGATTTCCTTTATGACACACACACAAGGAAACATTTATAATATTTACTTGTCTTTCAGAGCAAGACACACACAAAAAACTCCACCTTCACAGTTTTCCATGACAAAAGCATCTCCACAAGCCACATAACACGTTAAAAAGAGAACCAAGGGAGTTTCATAATAATAATGGCATGTTCCACACACACACAAAAATTGATATGAAATAATAATTAGACAGCTCAAAATACATTCTGCTTTTATATTTCCATTCATTTTGCTAGACTACAAGAAGAAGAAGAAAACGAGAAAAGGACTGCTGCTTTTGCTGCTCTTTAATAATTATAATGATAATAATAAGAGACGTGTTAAAACATGCATACTTACATCATTATCAGCAACAACAACGGTCGTCGTCGTCCAGCTTTCTTGAGTCAAGAAAGGAGAAGGAGGAGGAGGAGGCAACAAAGAGTGAAAACAAAGTTGCGTCCCATTCATTATTACTACACAGCTTTTCCCTTCCTTCTCTCGCACAAAACACACACAAAAAAACAAGCACTCTCTCTTTCTGTATGTGTTTATCTTTTACATGAATATTAATAAGGTAAAAACTTCACTAGTGTCACTCAAGATTGCATAATGCATACCTTGTTAAATAACTTAACAATTACATAATATTTAATAAGAGTGATAATAATAGTAATAATGGCAACAGGGAAATGAACACATTGCCTTAATTAGAGTGTGTCTTCTTGTGTAAATATATCACCATGTCTGTTCCGAAGAGATAAAAAATAAATGTGACGAGCAGCGTGTCGTGTCGTGTCAAGGAAAATAAAATGACCTGAGTGAGAAGTAGATTGGGATGGATGATTGGATGATGATGATGATTTGATTTTTTTTACTTGCCTGTTTTTATTCCTTCTATCTCGCACTTTTCCTATTCTATTCTACAATTCAAGTAAAGAAGATGGAACTTGATTATATTTTTGCTTTGATAGAATTTTTTTCTTCTGTTTCCTGAGTTTGATTTTTTTTGTTGATCGTTTTCGTCTACTTCACATGATTAGATTACTGCATAATAAAAGTAGACAATGGCACATAAAATATTATGCTCTCACGTCTTTGTTCTTGTTCTTTGAAGCAAGCAAGCTTTTTGGTGTTCATGATGCTCAATAATGATGATGGCCCATCAAAATGTGGAGAGAAAAAAAAAATCTTAAAATTAGATAAGGAGAGAACACTAAACACAATACCACCTTTACCACCAGTCAAGTCATTATTATGTTTTTTTATGATTGCCTATAAGTTTCCTCCGCTCTTGTGAACTTATGAAGGATATTAAAAGTGATCTGATGAGTAGAAGATCAGATGAGTTGAAAGGAGGAGAAACACACAGATCACAGCAGAAACAGTAGTACGACGATCCGATCCATCCACACAAAATGGTTTTGGTGGTGATACGTGTGGAATATTTTGAGGAAGACGATTTTTTTTATGGGAAAAGCCGACTGATACGATATATATATGATGATGATGGCGTGTGTGAGTAGTGAGCCTCTCGCTCTCTTCCCCGCTTTATATTTTTGCTTACTGTAAAGCTGAAAAGATGAGATGAGACTGAACGAGAAAGAGGCAAACTTCAGCTGATTTTACTTCCCTTTCCTTCCTTCCGTTATCTCGGTACAGCACCAGCTTTTGCGGAGTAGAGGAGAGAAGATTTTATTATTGCTTCTGGCATGTAGTAAAAAAAGAAGAGAAGGCAGACACCACTCAACCAAAGTTACAAAGAGAACGGCATACTCTTTCCAATAATTTCCAAAGAGAAGTTTTTAGTGAGGAGTTGTATCTTGACTGGCACGCAAATGAGGTGACGCATAGCGTACAAGATAAACCACAGCAGCAGTAGCAGCAGCAGTGGAAGCTGTGTAGTAAGTAGAGTAAAGAGAGAGAGAGAGAGCACCGGTGGTGGTAGTAGTGGTGGTGCTAGTGATGTGATGTGATGTGCGATGTGTGATGCCCATGAGTTCTCAAGAACTCATGAACACACTGTCGACATCTTCATCTTCATCATGAAGATAAGCTTTAG